>JAULCC010238732.1:1267-20550 GCA_032358795.1 Nuttallia obscurata | reverse complement strand
CCTGACACCGACAAACCAGTCGTAATGCTAACCCTAAATCCTGAGCGTCAAGGAGGGAAGCCGTTACTACCATTTTTTTGAAAGTCTTTGGTATGACCCGGCCGGGGATCGAACCTAAAAGCAGACGCTCTACCACTTGAGCTAACCGGGCGGTCTCAATTATAAAGGCCATATTCCGCTATTATATTATATTATAAATGGCACATTGCTAATAAAATTGAGTTGAGAAAAAAAATACCATTCAATGTGTACCACCATGTGGGCGGTGTAATTCGCATGTGTGCATATAATAAGCAGCTTCCAATTATATATAAGGGGATCTGCTTTTTGTCAACATTGTTCAGAATGTCAACAATTATGTATTTTAGCGAGGTGATTTAAATAGTTTTAAAAGCTGTAGTATTTTACCTACCTACTTGACCATCTATACATGTTAACTATCTTAATAGCTTAATCTAAGTTATTGGTATAAAATATTTGGAAAACTTGCCTCAACAAACAATATCAACATACATGTAAAGCGCTAAAATTTGGTGGAAGAAAATGAAAATTACCATGGTGGGGAACAGACATATGAGGTAAAGTTATTATTAATCTGGTTCCTGTCTCATTAACTTGAGATCTAGTTTTATATTAATGGTGTACATCACCTCCGTGTATTACCTGAGATATAGGTAACATTTTCACCATAAAATGAAATGTAGCTATAGCATTAAATATTTTTATCACATAAATCTACCTATGATAGATCTAGTGCAGTACACTAGTGTAGATATGTGTGTCCTGGTCTGGTAATATACAATTCTTTAAAGCACCTGCCTAAACTGGAAACCATGATCACGTTACTTTGGCAACAACGTCATCAGTCAACGTTAGAATAATTAGCAATTGTATAAAAGAACGATTTAAACATTGAGGTGTTGGCGTATTCATTTACACATTTACCTGTGTTATGTGATAAAAAGGATCTTACATTCATGTTTATTTGTTATCATTTTTAGTAAATTCATTGACTAAACAACGAGATGGGGCTCGCCAATGCTGTCATCGTTTTAAGTTAACTCATTTACTAAAAACGATAATAGTAAATAAACACTCATGTATGGTCCTCTATACTGGGCTTTTATGTCTTGCCAGAAATACTTACAGATATGTGGGTAGAGGGCTTGGTAGTGTGTTTGTCTCTAGCGGCATCTCTCTTCTCACCATCTGGGATTCCAGTGGACTTAGCACGTGACATGAAGAAGAGAACACAGGGAGCTGAGGGGTATCAAATAGTACCTTCTTCTCATCTGTGTTTGTCTGAAAGATTTGTCGGCGCATCCACAACAAATGTTCTGACTGACGGCTTCGCTTGAATTTAGAACGTCGATTCTGGAACCATATCTGAAAGACATATAAGTTAAAGTTAAATTCGCATTCCTAATACAAATGTTCAAATTCAAAGGGTGATCGGGTTTCATGGTTCACGGTGATAAAAAAAAACAACTTATACCACCAAACTATAAGGCAATCAAAACATTTTGTCCGCTTAAACTTTGCATTGTGATTATTATGATGTAGTATTGTACACAAAAATAATATTATATATGTAACTAATGACACACAATGCAATCCTGGGCCCTCCAATTTAAACATTGCGCTAAATATAAATTCACCATACCTTTTTTTTATCACACGACGTTGCTTATTTCCGGTGAAATATAATCATCACCTATTTAATTATACAAAAAACACGTTTCATAAAAAGAATCGATTACATCAGGTCGTAATGTAGAATGTTGACAAAATATGACGTCATAGACTTAACTGGATTATCAATTTTGTTAAAATCAATAAGAAAAACCTTATTAACCTGTTGTTGTATTGTCATGTGATAAAAAGAATATCTGATTCGTTTTCATTTTTTATAGAGGATATCTGATAAGTTTTCCCTTTATATAAAGTTTTATTAGACGAGTCCAAGAATCTTTATGAGGCGAGCCTCTGGCGAGCTTAATAAAGGTTCCAGGACGAGTCTAATAAAATTTTATATAAAGGGAAAACGAATCTGATATTCTTTTAATCACATGACACAACAATAAAGGAAGAAGAAAGCTTGAAATGACATTTAGCTATTTCTAATGCATGACTTCAACCAAATAACGATGCTATGTTTAATCTATATATAATCATGAGCCAAAAAAGTAGATTCACGTCTTAGTGGAAAAAGTCTATCAAACCCCTGTCTGGAATTCGAAGCTGCATAATTATATAAATCGGGTAAATCTGTTCTTATATGTAACGTGTCTGTTGTATAAGAAAATACGTGCTGATTATATAACACCGGAAATAAGCAACGCCATGTGATACTAATTTTATTAGACTCGTCCTGGAACCTTTATCATTTGTACTCGTCTAATGAAATTTTATATAAAGTGAAAACTCATCAGATATCCTCTATATATTCGCATCATTTGATACATTCCTTGAGTCTTTTATACTAGATTTATTTTTGTTTTATGTAGCTTTTGGCAATTTCATTAAAATGAGATTTATATAATTCAAGGTATAACCGTATGGAATGGTACAGAACTGATTTTAATTTTATTTTTTTTAAATCTAATTTTAATGAGATTGTAGCTTTTGAAACTTTTGATGAGATGAGAGATAAATAGGAAAATCCAAAACTCCTTACACTAGTCTGTTATCTAGTAATTTGTACCTGTAATGAGCTGGATGTCGCGATATGACTGAAATACTGTTAAAGCGACGTTAAATTCCAAATAAACAAACAAACACTAGTGTTATCTCCCTTTTCGGAAAACTATTTCTTCATTGAAAATGTATTATATCGACATGTTTAGAAGTGGCATATATAGTTTTGTTTCTATACACCTTCATATTTTGTAAACTTGGTAATCTTGCTTAAAGCTGTGTTCTCACCGCCGGTCAAGTTCAACTCGATCAAACACGATCAAGCGATCGGGAACCGGTCTAGCTCGATCTGCATGCGTGATCGGGGTGGTCGGAGCGATCTACCTTGGTCAGCATAGCTGGGGCTTCGTACCCGAATTTTTTTGACATGTCAAAAAAATTCGAGTAGCGATCGAGTAGCTAAGCGGTACAGAAGCGATCGTATAGTGATCGAGTAGAAGATCTAGTTGATCAAGAATCAATCGTGTAACGATCTAGTTTGGTCGGGTAATACATCTTTTATCCGATCTGTACACGATCATCTCGACTTCTACTCGAGCATTATCCGATCAACTCGACCCCTGTTCGATCTATTGTCCATAATAACTACCCGACTGCTACACGACCGCACACGATTGCTTCCCGATAGTTATTCGACCATACGCGAGTTCACGTGATCTCTATCATGAACTGATTTGAACCAGGAATGTTTGAAGATTTTATTCTAAACAATTCGATACACGACCATTCACGGCTCAATTACGATCATTACTATCTGGTCGGCCTTGGGCAACAGTTCCAAAGTCATCACCAATACCTCGGGTCAATAGTTTTGACTGTTCCCCGAAAACCCATGAAACAACTGTATACTGCTGCCTGCTAATTCATGGGTGAAATGGATGCACAGAAGAAATTTCTCTATCGAAAGTGTCTAAATGAACATCATCATGTCACAAAACATGTCGTTCATAAAATGGTAAACTTGACCTTCAGTGGCTGATAGTTTGTGTACATTTTCTATACACGCGAGCCGGTTAATTTCCAGCAAATGTCTTATAATACCAAACTGCAAAGCATGGCACTTTTTGACAGCATTTCGATGCACTTTTTACTGTCAAATATGTCATTGTTTTTCAAAATAAATTTTGATAATTAAGCTTTTTCATCAGTTGCTTAGGTAACAAAATAGTTGTTTCATCGGTGTTTTTGGGAAAATTAAAAAATATTGTCCCTTGGTATTGGGGATGACATTAAGCTCCCCTATCACTGCCAGAGGACCGTGGGAACAGTGATGAAATTCATATGTCCCCACTACTTGCATTGCAGAGGTCGCAGGTACAAACTCTGATCAGGGTCATTCTCATGTCATTTGACACAGGGTTCTACTTCAGGACACGGACGTGAAGTTGTTTGCTATATATGCCATAAACTTTCTAAATACTAAGTTGTGATTAACAGATAAACACTTACAGATATCCTCTCTGTTGATACACCAATGTCCATTGCCAGATCTTCCATAAGTACTGAGTCAGGATATTGGTTTTCCTCAAACTGTCTTTCAAGTGTATCAAGCTGAAAGAACATAAAATTTGTTAATACAGAGAAATTGCTAAATCACTGATGTCTCTAAAGCTACAAAATCACACTTTACGGCCCAAAAACTTGGTGTAGCCACATAATTTGTAGTCAAGTCTCTGGTGTCAATATTGTAATTACAGTCAGGTTAAAGGTGTATATATTGCAATAAAAATCAAGTTATTAGTGTTAATATAGAAATAACAGTCAAGTTAATGGTATAAATATAAAATCAACAGTCGATTACTGGTATAAATATATAGACACACTTAGTAACTAGAATTTATATAGAAACAACAGTCAAGTTACTGGTTTAAAAATAGAAACAACAGTCACATAACTTAAAAATAAAAAAAAAACGGCTGTCAGTTAACTGGAATGAATATAAAAACAACAATCAAGTAACTGTTATAAAGAGAAAAATGGTCATGATACTGGTATAAATATATAGACACAACAGTAAAGTTACTGTTATAAATATAAAGATAGAACAGTCAAGTCACTAGTATTTATGTATAGACACAACAGTCAAGTTACTAGTTTCAATATATAAAAACAGTGCAGTAACTGGTGTAAAAATAGAAACCAAATTCAAGTTTCTAGTGAAAATATACAAACAACAGTCAAGACAGTGGTGTAAATATAGAATCAACAGCCAAATTTCTAGTGTTAATATACAAAGAACATTAAGACACTGGTGAAAATATATGAACAACAGTCAAGTAATAGTATGAATATAGAAACAAAAGTCAAGTTACTGGTAGAATAATATAGAATCAACAGTGAAGTAACTGGTGCAACTACAGAAACAATGGTCACGTCACTGATATAAATATAGAAACAGCAGTCGAGTAAGTGGTATAAATATAGAATCAACAGTAAAGTAACTGGTGTAAATATGAAAACAACGGTCAAGTTACTGGTTTAAATAGAGAAACAGCAGTCAAGTAACTCGTGTAAATATAGAAACAACAGTGAAGTAACTAGTGTAAATTTGCAAACAACTGTCAAGTTACTGTTCAAATATTCAAAAGACTGTCAAGAAACTGGTATAAATATAGAAACAACATTTAAGTAACTGGTGTAAATATGAAAACAACGGTCAAGTTACTGGTGTAAATATAGAAACAACAGTGAAGTTACTGGTGTAACTATAGAAACAATGGTCACGTCACTGATATAAATATAGAAACAGCAGTCGAGTAAGTGGTATAAACAGTCAAGTCACTGATATTATATAGAAACAACAGTAAAGTAACTGGTGTAAATATGAAAACAACGGTCAAGTTACTGGTTTAAATAGAGAAACAGCAGTCAAGTAACTGGTGTAAATATAGGAACAACAGTGAAGTTACTGCTGTATATAGAAACAACCGTCAAGTTACTGATGTAAATTTGCAAACAACTCAAGTTACTGTTCAAATATTCAAAAGACTGTCAAGAAACTGGTATAAATAAAGAAACAACAGCCAAGTAATGGTATAAATATAGAAACAATTGTCAATAGATGTTGGTATGACCTAGTGTGATATAACTCATTTTAACAGGCAAATGGTTATTACAGAGGTTTAAACTTGAGAGAGACTTGATGGATATGGCTGGTATAGGAATATAATTTAATTTAATTGATTTGTTTTACAAACCCTGTAATTATTAAATATCCTTCACAATAGTACTTCAAGTTTTATTGATAATTCAGAGATAATTCAGTTTAAGCCAAGCTAAAGCTCAAATCGTGTTGAAATCATGTAATTTAATGTATGAGGACATAGAATGAATAAAATCTATCACTGAACAGGTGTTATTTACTATGTAAAATTTCATTCACTGTTTGTAATCGATATATCAATGTGTTTACTTCTGATCTGACTAACGCTGTAGTCTGGTAATGTTTACTCAGAAGGTATATCGCACGCCCTCCATTCGTGGCTAAATATCACGAACGCGTCACGTGTTATGATTTAATCAATCTGTAGTATTCAATGTGTACCTCATGTGTGACGTCATCCGCGTGTGTGCATGTAAGTGAAAATGAGCAACCTCCGATTATATAAGAGGGATTCTGGTTTGTTTCGACTGCATTCAGAATATTCACAATGACGTGCTGATTAATACCTTATTTTAGTTTGTCATTATGTTTCTTGTATTTATAGTAGCGTAGGAAACATTTTTAGAGACCAAGTTTTGAGATATACGTCTCGTTTTACTTGCAAAAAAGAATCAAATTATTGCTATTTTAAGCTTTATTATGCCTTTAACAACATTTAACACACATTGTTTTGTACTGCCATAGGAGTGGTTTTGTCATTAGAAACTGAATCCATATTCATCAAATATTAGTTAAACATTGTCTAGCAATGCATTCTTGCTTAATATTGACGATTAGAGTTGTCAGCGGGATAAAACCCTAGGCGCATATAACTATGTTGTCTTAGCAGTGGGGAAGAGAAATTAGAAAAATCAAATTCACTTGTTAGCATTAGTAATATGGACTGGTATTCCAGTATGTATATAAAAAAAAACTTGGATATGTGAAAGTCAACAATGACACTGTATTTTATTAAACTGTGTCGATTTCCCAGACGCCCGAGTAGAAATTAATATAACGGCAAACGCGCCTATATATGCGCTATTACATGCCAAGCTCATTACAGTATTTCAAAAAGCTGCACTTGAACGAATTATATGATGGGTAAGATTCTTCTCTAAGTCGAGTTTGTTGCCAACACAATACATTTATTTTCATGTGCATTGACATAGGCAAATAGGATAAAAATAAGAGGATTACACAAGTCACCTGGGTATCAGAGTAATTAATTATTACATTTTATCATATGACGTTGCTTATTTCCGGTATAACATAATCATCACGTATTTTCTTATACAGACAACCGATTACGTCACAAAATCAATAAGAAAAATCTTATTAACCTCTAGTTGTAATTTCATGTGATGAAAGAATATCAGATTCGTTTTCACTTTATATAAAATTTATTAGACTCGTCCTGGAACCTTTATTAAACTCGCCAAAGGTTCGCTTATAAAGATTCCTGGACTCGTCTAATAATTTTTTATATAAAATGAAAACTCATCAGATATCCTCTATATACAAAATGGAAGATCAGGTTACTGGTATTTACATAGCAACTGTCAGTTAATTTATACCAGAATCATATATGTTTCTTAGTAATACTAGAGGGGATCGATCCTATAAATTGCATAAGCGGATTAACAGAACTCGACGTCTGATTAGAGCTGTTTGCCTAAGGAATAACATACATACATACAGACAGACAGACAGACAGGTAGTTTATTTACGTCTCACTTTTGTACATGAAATTTTTATTAGATTTTATAACAAATATAGACATAAAACATGTACGAAACCACTCATATTGAGTTATAAGAGACTAAAAAATATATAAATGTACAAATGCATAAACAGAATCTTTAAAATAAACAGTGTATGGTTAAACAAAAGTAAATCCTAATGTATATGTATCACTGTACAAATGTGACCAATGTTTATACTAATATATGTATACATTTGATTTTTAAGAAATTGGTACAGGTATCATATGTGTGACACCCCCTCCTACAATTCTTTTCCTTTAAATGGACCCATGCTGCGTCATGCGGTGACTGCAATTAACAATCAAATTAGATTAAATTAAATTAAAAAAGATAAGAATGCATTAAAAGGCCATAGACTGCTCTGTGTATTTGACCAGATCTGAAGATTTGCTTTAGTTTTGAGGGTTATGTGGTCAGTTCATGTCAGACTCCATAGTGGGAAGTTGATAAAATTACATCAGATACCCCAATAAGACCACGGGCAGTACCACATGCCAAAATATATTGGTATAATGTGGGAGATTTTCATTTGTATAAAACACTATTTATACAAAAAAAAAAAATAGATATACAAAGTACAAAAATTGAAATGTACAAACACATTAAACTTAATACAACATAAGAAGTTGGGAAAATAAGTACATTCCAATAGCGAGACAAATGGTATTCTGTCGTATAAATATTTTCTATGTATTCCTTTATTAAGATATCAAGGCTAAATAATTTCTTCTAACTTTTCCGAATACACGCAACTATTTATGGCATTAAGGCATGCGTGTTTCTCCGTTTGTGAATGGTAGTGCCACTAATTAATAGTCAGTAGTAGTTCAATGCTATTTATGAAGTTTTCCAGGTAGCTAGTTTTATATAAATAAACCAACAATGCAATAAATGAATAAACGCAAATAGTTCTACAAAGTTCACCATACCTGGTGCGGTGTGTACTTTATTCTTGAACGTTTATTGGCCACTGAGTCGCGCTTGTTGACTTTATTTTCCATTCTGAAAAACAAGTGGAAACTATTTTCAGTTTTATGTTACACATTATATATATATTATATATATATGAATTTATAAGAATGATAATGAAAGTTCGTATACATATATCTGTACACGAACTTTCATGATCTTTCTTTTAATTTTCTCTCTTCAAATTACCATGTTCTGTTCGTTGATAAATTGAATGATTTTCGTTGATAAATTATATGAGTCTGTCTTTAATCTATATATATTTTAGTAGCACAGATACAAGTTTCGTATAGAATAGAACATTACTTTATTTCTCTCAGGCATACATAAATACATTTATAATTATAAATAAGCCAAAAGGAAAAAGTATGACAATAAAGTAAAATTTGAAATTTTTTGAAATCCGGTAATATTTAAAACTAATTTTACGATCAAATTATTAACATCATTTGCGTAGTTTAAGATTTCTAAACTTATAGTTCAAATGGTGAATTATGAGAAATTATTGTTACTTTATGTATTCTACCATGTATCATTTGCTTATATATCCAAGAAATAGTAGTTCAAATTTTTAACTTTCAGGAAAGGTAAAAAAAAATATATGGAATTTATATTTATTTCTTATTTGCTACAGAAATATGATATTTTAGCATAACAATGTCTAAACGGTGGAACGTAGGCTCATTAAAAAAAACAAAAACAACTGTCGTCCGTCTCACATTCACTAATGAGAATGACGTCATTAAATTACTTTACCTTTTCCTCTTAGCGCAAACGAATTATATTGAAATAACGCTTTAGATATTTGCAGTAAACATTTAAATATGATATTGGACTTCAAATGGTTTTTCGCTTTTGTCTGGGAGAAATATCGTAGTTTTATCCTTACGAAGATGTACGAGATTACTTTCCGAGCTTTCCGGAGATGTCCGATTGTTAACGATTGACTGAGGGTAAGTTATACGCTTTTCAGAATGATTAAAGATGAGCCCGTTCTTCTCTTTTGGACACATTTATAGGTATTAACTTTATTTATATTATGTACATTCGTTTTGAAATGTTACATAAATGTTTTTGTTTATGAAAAATATTTGGCCGTAAAATAAATGTAATTTTATATGATGTAAACTACAAGAGATATTCTCAATTGGGTTCAACGGATGATTGTCGTTTCGTCAACCTACATGTACTTGTTCGTCTAACTGATAATATAGAGTAAATGAGAAGTCGTTTCGTCAACCTTAATTTTATATAGGCGGGAGGTGTCAACAACTTTTACAGAGTACTGCACACCTAGTAATTCTTGAGTAATTGATCTGTTTATCAATGTTTGTGTATTGAGACTATCTCTTTAATTTGAAATCAGTATGTTCTGTTTTAATAAAAAAAAAGAATCTGTTTATTCTGTAATACTGAAATATTCTGTGTACATTTTAAATTACTGGAAATTAGTATTGTTCTGTTTACAGGAAAGACTTGTATAGGTAATATAAGAAGGAATAAAAAAACATTGAATACACATCGAATACACATAAAGAACATATTTAATTTAGCATGATGATAATAAAATTAGTTCTACAAATTTAATCACAGAATTAATCATAGAATTTGACACATGATACATAAATGAATATGATTATGAGGAGTATCTTATTAAATATATGCGCAAAATCGAGACAAGAAATAACGATATAACAGTTTTTTGTGTGCTTTTTCTTTTTTAAATACTAAAAACGACATAATTGGTTCATAATCAGACGGCATATAGAATTGCAATAATTTAGTGAAACATGATATATATATCATGGTGATGATAACGCTGACATATTGAAGATTAAACATGAAAAGCACAAAATCTTACCATAGAATTACGATCAAACAGACATATAATGAACAATAAGTCTTATTATGTAAACACATGCTCACTGGCGGATTAATTATCTTCTGATTAATAAAAAGGAATATAAACCAGCATTAAACAAATATCGATTATGAATAGTTAGTATAATAAGATAAACAGAGTTCAGCAATTTATCGTAGCACTGAACTAATTTAGTAAATGGATTTGCATATAGGAATTATATTATTTTTAGATAATACAGAATGCACTTAGTCCATTCGTCTTTCAAAGCTGCAGAAATATATATACCAGAATGTACTTTGTTCCGTTCGGGGTGTGTTTGGGTAATAATTGTATAATTTGCCAACTAATGGTAGAAAATGGTACGTCAACCAGTGCAGTATCAGTTTTATTGTATATCAATGTAATAAATTTAGTTCAGTTCTTTTCTTTGCTATAATACGAAAAACCGATAATTTACAAGAAAAAAATAATATAGTAAACACAAATACATGTAGATTGACTTGATACCTAAACTGGTTAATAATAGTTTGAAAATGTAGAATGAACAACAAAGTAAAGCACCTACGGCAGAAGCGATGTTAAATGCTAAATAACTAGATTACATAACGTAATTAACTTAATCGAGTTTGGGATGAAAAGAACTAAATCTAAAATTCAAATGTGTATATATTATATAAACATAATGGTGTTATTGTTGTCATGTTACTATGTGTTATGTATATGTATTTGGAGAGGACTTAGATAACGCTGCTTTAAATATGTCAAAGCCTAATAGAAATATGACAATAAAACATTTTAAAATTGAAACTGAAACATATCACTGAGAGAAATCAACAACAAAAGCAACAACAGAACAATACCAACACAAATCAATATGAAAACATCAGAATAATTTAGTTAAATTTATTTCTTTGCATATAACATAAGAGGTACAGGCTTGTTGCAATAAAAATATACACACCCCCTCCTCCAATAGTTTCATTTGTTAAGCATTGATATAGTACTGTACTGATATTGGATAATTAACATATTCATATATTAATACCAAATATAAAGGTTTTAATAGGTTAAAATAGGACGCTAAAACGATGCATATTCGATTTTGATTTCTCCATTCATTGTATGCATGTGTCTGTACAATGAAAATTGTTAAAAAAATTAATGCAATAAACTTATACATGTACTTAAACTGTTTTTGGAAAATGAGAACAGCGACGATTAAGTATAGCCCTTTAAAACACTTGTATGTACTTTGGCGACTTACATAGAAAAAACAATATTAAGAAAAACAAATACAAAATAGTTTATATTTCATGTATATGTAAAAGTTTACCTGTTTAAAAAGCTGAGCAATTGCTATCCAAACACACTCCGTAAGATATCCTTCCAAAGTGACTGTTGTGATTTCAAACTTTTACAAGAAATGTCGTGTTTGTTTCCTTTCAGACACCTGCACATAGTTAGTTCTTTAATTCGTTACATTTAAAACAACAATTATATCGTTTAATCGTACCGCCTTCTTGTTATAAGTAATTGAAGATAATTTAAAGAACCAGTTTGCGTTGATTACATGATATTCGGTTTGATAATCTGACAATAGGTACTAATCCGGATTAACGTGTTTGTTTATATAAACGTTGCCAATCAGTAATCTGCTGCTTTATTTACTACAAACAGCAATCATTATTCAATTAACAGACAAGCGACAAAAGGCGGTCAATTACACAGAAAAGAGCATTCAGTTAATGACCTTTCAGAATACATGAAACGGACACAAGGTAGATATATTTATTTGAGAGAAAGATAGCGTTTGAAAATGAAAGATAAGAAAAATATGTAAACAGACAAAAGCATGTGAGATAGGGGAAAGGCTTAGTGAAGCGTGGGTAAAGATGCCGAGAAAGACAAGTTAATATTGAGAAAGAGACGAAACAAGAGAAAGAAGGACAAGGAAAAGGAGTGACAGAAATTTGCATTCTATTTATGCATTATTAAAGAGCGTGAAGATGATCAATATTACGTTATGATCATTTTAAGCTAGTGCTGTTTGTTTAGAAATATCTTTTTTTATTAAAAGATCTGGTTTGAAGGAAATACCTGGTAAAAGTAATTTAAGTTAAGATAAAGGCTTTCTATTCATCAACTTCACATTCAACTCATCTCTGTATCTCTACGTACAGCTAACATTATTATAATCAAATTTTGGGCTTAAAGTTTGTTCAAAACAGAATTACTGGTAATTACTTTAGTGAGGTTGCTTATCCGAGTTGTGTGTTGTTAATATTTTTTTTTATAAAACTAGTAACTAGGCGCCGCTATATGATAAAACCCTACACTTTTTCTTATATCCCATTCTCTCTCTCTCTCTCTCTCTCTGCTCCGCCCCTCTTATTCCCCGTTTTATGTAACTTTTAAGAAGAAAAACCAGTATAACCTCCAATCCCGATCGCCTTGATAAATGATATTTACAACTTAAACCTTCCAGGATCTTTGCAAGTGTCTGACAACATACCCACTTGTAATTGTGACGTTAAACATAACACAAGATAACGTATATTAGCATTTAACATCTGACATTGTTTTCAGCCTTCGTCAGACAAACAACGACAGTATGAATTCATTAGCAGAGAAGTTGTACAATGTGTATGTATTGTAACTCATAATTACAAGATGTAGAATTTGTACAAATACAACAGTGAAAAAAAAGTGTACTATAGCGAGATGTCGTGGGTTCGATACCCGACCGAGTTTACCTTAATAACCTTTGAAGACTAGTAGCTTCCTTGCTTGGAACTCAACATTCAACGTCGTGACATGACTGAAATAATGAGAAAGAGGCGTTCTCCGACAGAAAAAAACAACAACATAAACTTCTCAACAAACACAAACAAACAAGAGAAAACAACAACAAAGATAATAGTTAAGAAATAAGAAACAATCACACAACAACCCAATTTGTTACGAAACAGAAACATCAATATAACAACAACAACAAGCAAATAATACACTAATAATCTTTTTAATATATTAACGCTGATTATCTCTTGACATCTTTGCACTAATTATCTCTGGGATATATCTACACTGATTAGCTTGTGATATATTTACAGTAATTATCTTTATGATCTCTTCACACTCTGTGTTCGGATATCAGACATCACCCTCTTGTATCTTCAGAATATGTTATTAAAAGGTTCAACTTGGAAACGGGGGTGTGAAACCCATAGCAGAAAGCAAACACAAACGTGTGGATTGCAAAATGGCTTTAGACAAAAGCGTAGCACCATTGACCATTTATTATCGCTTACAAATATAATTAATTACAGAAAGAAATTAAGACAAGCTACATTCTGTGCGTTTATTAATATGAAAAAAACCTTATGATTCTGTAAACAGAGAGCTGCTTTGGAAAAAGATGGAACATCTGGGTATAAATGGTAACATTCTAAGAGCAGTTAATTTTCTCTATTACTTAGTATCTTCATATGTACGTTGAAATGACAGTTTAACTGACTGGTTTGACCTCACTTTCGATTTACGCCAGGGTTGTTAAATTTCGCCATTAATATCTGATTAAATGACATCGCCTAGCTGCCAGTGTTAACAATGAACATAGAACGTGCAATCCACATACTCAATAAAGTATATTTCAAGCACGCTTATATACCACGGCCACCCACAAGTAACATTTCTAGGGCTATGAATATTTGCATACGAACCACGCATATACACTATGAGACTGCCTTTTTGGCTTTATATTCACATACGTTATCTAATCTGAAAGTTAAAGGATCATTATTATGGTGCAAGAATTGATAGTCTTACTTATGTATGACTTAAAGGGAGATAACTCAATTCAAACTGTAACTTTCCCATATCAGGATCCATGGAGGATATATAGCTTGCAGACTAACAGTGGCTGTATACTTTTTCATGTATATATTTTACTTGTTTTTGATCTTTGGTGTAAAATAAGTTTCAATGTATTTATATGTGTTAATTTTGATAAGTATATGATATAACAGTCTCTTATAATTCATATATGAATGGCATGGTTTATTGTTTTATGTTTGTTTATGTTCTTAAAACTATGTAACCATGATAAGACCGAAAGTGTAATTTCAGGATGAGATCTTTTAATTATATTGGGTTTGTCTTTGAATACTAATTTTATCACTATTAAACATTTGGCTTGGAATTCACCAACCCGTTCTCAGTCTTGAGAATAAAGAATAATCTCTAAAACTTTAGTCTGGCTCCCAGCACCTACCATTCTGGCAAAAGCTGGAAGCCAACAGAAAGTGTTAGAGACTATTCTTTATTCTCAAGACTAAGAACGGGTTGGTGAATTCCAAGCTTGGTCTCATTAATTTCTAAGTTTGATGATGGTTCACAGACATTACGTGTAATTGAAAACTCTTATGATGTAGGAAAATCATTTTCAACATGAAATATTTCAAATTATTCGGATAATTGAAATACTTTGAGCATATCTGATGTATGATAACATTGGTGTCATATAATCTCTTCTTCGATTACCAATAATGTTACCTTCCTGAAACTGGACTCGGAGTTTAAAGACATGATAAAGATCAAAGTCGCAGTAATATGCGTTTTTTGTTCAAACCAACCGAGGTGCATATCGCAATTATTGGGTCTCTATAAATGTTTCTTATGCTACTATAAATTATTTTCACTGCCGTGTGGGAGACTCTATCTTACCATTATTTCATAATAATTAATATGCTGTTGCGTCAAACTGGTGTTCCAATATGGCTTAAACATAGGGTTTATGTTTGGAAGACTTTATAAAAAAGGAAAAGTTCTCGAAGAAATTATACTTGACAAATGTTCTTCATCACACAATAAAAGAAAAGAATTGACACACTTAACCCTTTCACTGTCGGAAGCAATATCGCGCATGCGCATTATTTCGTCTGTCTCATTTTTAACTTCACAGATCACTACTTTTTTTTGGCAAAACAATTGGCTGAGTGTCAAACAGCTTGAATCCGCTTGAGACGCCGAGTTACTCGGCTTCTCAATCGGATCCAAGCTTTTTGCATATAACTTATAACTCGGGGTAAGGAAGTAAAGGGGTTAATTACCATTAAATGTCAACTATGTAGTGCAAGTTCAATAACTATGGCACCCATTTTGCAATAACTATGCCCCTTCTTTCGACTCGCGAAATCGAGTGACAAGGCTGCACTTGTCATTCGAATTGTCGGCTTGCAAATATTTTTTGAAAATAAACTCATTGAGCAGACACCCTAGCATATTGGAAGGTTTAAGACTATTCTACAGTTTAAGACTATTATACAGGGTTATCGGACTTTACAAAATTGAAGAGAACAGAATAGAACAGAAGTCAACTTGTTCGTAGTACGTCGTTATTTCATGCAATATACATTAACATTGATTCTTCAGAAGGTCACCAAATATACTGATATACTTATATATAGGTTCCAGTCTGTTAGGCTGGATCACATATCTTAAGGCTATAAAGAAATTATCACATAAAAACAAGATATAAATAGCATTTATCGAAATTTAAATTAACAGTACGATTTAAAAGGATTGAGATGAGATTGCACTCTATTCCCGGCTAACGCTTTTCTTCTACACAGACCAAACTTAGAACAAAGAGCTCGATTTCTTAATCATAAACTTTCTTCATAGACTGCATCAAGCGAAATATTTTATAAATTTATATAATACCATCTTTTAATATATTTCATGCTCAAACCCTGCGGAAGTCCTCAAAATGAGCGCCATTAACAGATATATCATGACACAGACAATCAACATCTCAACATAGAAATTTCGAATAACACAAATAAACTACATTCAATTTTATTCAGCAATCGGAAAATGCAATACCTTTGGCTACAAGAATACGGTATATAATACATGTCACCACATGGCAATTTCAAATAAAAGATATACTATTACATTAATTAATTATTTCCCAGTGTTAAGTTACTGCTTCTTTGATAAATCTGCTAACATTTAGTTACTGATTTTTCTTTCTTAATGAAGACATACTATTAATTATCGCTGGCCATTATTGTTTTGTATTGAAGCCTTAAAGTTTGTTATTTCGTTCGAATAAGAACAAAATGAAACTCAGAAATCAATGTGTTACTTCTACAGTTAAACAAGTCAAAAATTGCTGCAGAATGCAGCAAAGGGGTTGCACTGCGTAAGGAAGTATTATTGGCGTACATGGTGTATTGGCAAATATTTGAATCGATAAACACAAGGCAAATGTAAATTTGAACAAGTTTTATTGACAAAATATATAACCTAGTAAATACAGTTGAACTTTCAAAGAAAATGATTTTTTTTCTAAGTGTATGTACCTAAGCTTAAAGTTCTTTCAAAGTAATTTAATCTTTTATTTGCAAACTCCTGTTTTCATATTGTATTTTTCTGTATGTTATCAAACCCGGTTAACTCAGTTGGTAAAGCGTCCGCTTCTGTTGTGGGAGGCCGCGGGTTCGATCCCCGCCCGGGTCAAACCAATGACTTTAAAATTGGTAGTAATGACTTTCTCACTCGAGCGCTCAGGACTAATGGCTAGCATTACGACTGGTTTGTCGGTGTCAGTGCTACATGTATAGTGCACGTTAAAGAACCATAGAGCTCTACAGAGTTCTGTGTATCCGCTTCCCTCTCTTAAAGCCTTTGTGTGCTGGCGTGCCGTAAAACCCCATTTCACTCACTCACTCACTCATTCCCTCTCTTAAGGAATACGCGAAAATACTTCAGAATGACCCCAGCATATCAAAATAAAGAAGAAGACAATCTTGTTTTTTTCTTCTCTATTTTCTGATTTTCTTTCTCATTAATATGAATATCATTTTTTCTCATTTTCATGTTTCTTAAATTTGAATGCCATTTTGTATATTTGATATGTTCTGTTTTTGGGGAAAGGGAGGGGGCGGGGCTTCATCTTAATTATGAGAACTTGTTGCCAGAAATCATGAAAGAAATAAAGTATGTTTAATCCAATACAAAACAAAATTCTATTCCGTGCAATCATTAACATTCTTATCTCTTTCAACGTTTGCTTTCTCTACCTTTCTTTTTCTCTCTAAACGCACGCGAAGTCATTCTGTTAGCATTTCATCACTATAATATTCATTGTCATCATCATCATCGTCATACGTTTTCAGATCCGAGATGTGTACATAAACATTGTCACCATAATAATACCATTGTGTCAGTAAATAAAGCATATCATAGGGGGCCTCCGTGGCCGAGGGGTTATAGTCGTTGACTTGCAATCTCTCAGCCCCTCACTCCTGTGGGTTCGACGTCTGCCCCGTGTTCACAAAGCGTTTTTCGTTCTCAGCTGAGTTTGAGAATGAAACATTATTTTCATATGAATGTGAATTTGATGCTTTAAAGTGAACTTTGAGTTGGCAGTGAATATTTTATATTGATTTACAGTCCCAATAACAATGTTATTATGCTACTAAGGTAAAAATTACAAAATAATGTTAGAAACAATTTCAATCTCAAACTCAGCTGAGAACGAAAAATGCTTTGTGAACACGGGACCTGCTCATTACAGGTGGAAGAAGACCCCGGGGGACCTCTGTACACCATTTCAGACACAAAGTGCATCCGGGTAGAATCACCGACCTACCACAAGCCAGCTGGAAGGCTTCCTATCTTGAAATATCCTAAGTGTCCAGACCGGTATTCGAACCCACAGCGACGGGGGGCTGAGAGATTTCAAGTTATCGACTATAACCACTCGGCCACTAAGGCCCCAACAGCATTAAGAATGTCAACAATGATGTGGTGATAAATACTCGATTTTAAATTTGTTATTGAGTGTCTCGTATTTAAAGTAGTGTTGGACAAATATTTCGAGACCCAATATACACTTCGTTTGTTTTAAAAAAAAAACCATTAAAATATTGCAATTTTGAGTTTTGAATAATGCTTTTAAATAATCTAGTGATAAATCCGTCCCAGTCTCTCTCTCTCTCTCTGTCTTTCCAATTATATTTCTTTGCTTCTTACACTTTTTTGGCAAGTGTCAATATTTCAGCAATATGCGCCATGAATTAACAAGTAAATATACACATATATATTAACTAAGTATTGTATATTTGAGTACAAAGATGTTTTACAGGTTTTCTGTCAAACCGTATATTAGTGAAGCCGTTTCTTATAAAAAACGTAGCGGCTACTGTAAATTTAAAACATGTTTTTTTTTTAGTTTACGACTTTTTATAAGACGGAAATTTGTTTCCTAGTAACGCTTCCTGGCAGCTATTTCCCCATGTGACACCATGACGTCTATTTACCAATCGGCACAGTATAAATAACATCGTCAGTTCGTTAACCGGCATAGTATAGTATACATAATCTATTCGTTAACCCGAATATCATACACTTTATTCTTTAGCAGGGATATTATAATTTGTCTATTCTTTAACCGGCATAGTGTATTATACATAGTCAATTCGTTAACCCGAATATAATACACCTTCTATTCGTGAACCGGAATATTATACATCGTCTATTGGTTAACCCGAATATAATACATTGTCTATTTGTTAATCTGTATATTATACATCATCTTTTCGTTAACCGGTATAATATGCATCGTTTATTCGTTAACCCGGCTATTGTACATCGTCTATTTGTTAACCGGAATATTATACATCGTCTATTGGTTAACCCAAATATAATACATTGTCTATTCCTTAATCCGAATATTATACATCATCTTTTCGTTAACCGGAATAATATGCATCGTTTATTCGTTAACCCGGCTATTGTACATCGTCTATTTGTTAACCGGAATATTATACATCGTCTA
>JAULCC010238621.1:0-12574 GCA_032358795.1 Nuttallia obscurata | reverse complement strand
GCTTCCCTCTCTCTGGGACGTCCATTAGCCCTAGCTGGCAGAAAGTGACGTAAATCAAACAAACAAACAAAACAAAAGTGAAGGGAGATAGTCAGCTGTAACATTCATTACAATTAAAGGGAGATAATCCACTGTATATGTACCAGTTTAGTTGTATACCTGGATATAAGTGAAGGGAGATAATCAACTGTAATATACCTATGAATATGTACCAGTATATCTAAATACCTAAATATACATGAAGGGAGATAATTCCCTGTTAGATCCCTTTGTTTTTTTACCAGTATATTTATATACCTGCAAACAAGGGAAGGGAGGTAATCCACTGTAACATTTCTTTGTTTATTTACCAGTATATTTATATACCTGAATAAAAGTGAAGGAAGATAATCAACTTCAAAAATTCTATTTATCTGTACCAGTATATTTATATACCTGAATACAAGTGAAGGGAGATAATCCACTTTTATATTTCCATGGATATGTACAAGTACAATTTTATACCTGAATACAAGTGAAGGAAGATGATCCACTGTTATATTCCTTTGTTTATGTAACAGCTAGTATATTAATAAATCTGTTATATCTAATATTAAAATGAATTACTGATATACCGACACTATTTTTTTCTGACATGTGACATTATATAAAAACCTGCTTTTCAATTGAAAAATATGCACAAATGTGATCAATAGAATTTCCCTTTTGAAATGCATTGATCAATTACTGGTATGCTTCAACTGCAATGAGTGTGTTGAGCTTTTTGTAAATGATATAGAACAGTAATGTTGATTCATTATGCAAGCTACAGACTAAAAAATGATTTACTGATGTCAATATTTTTTAATGCCCCCACATTATACGCACTTGACACAATCTGACAGTAATTTAAATTGACAACAATATGTGCCAGAAATGAGTAAGCAACAGCCACCATTGACCAGAAATGTTTTAATGTTTGATTAAAGGGAAACAATCATTTTGAGTTTTACTCTGGATTCATTGGAGTAATTTCCCTTTTTCTAATGTTCTCTACTTCAACCAAAAAAATTAGCTGTCTGATTAGTTTCTGTATCCATCTGCTCCAATTTGGTTGAGAGCAGAATAATTTTATGGTTGAAAACTTTTGGTTGAGAAATTAATACAGTAAATTATCTTCATAGCAACTTTCTGAAGGAAACATAGAATACGGTTGCTTTTATAGGTTGTTAGTCAATGAAAGAGCTGTTACAGACAGGACAATATTACTCTTTTTGTTTGATTTTGTGACTTAATTTTGAAAATGGTTTTATGCTACCAATACACAGTGTTTGTAGTGCATAAATTGGCAACTAACCTAGATTATATAACAGAATGAGGCTTGGGGTATTAACATCTAGTTTTGTCTGTATGATGACTCGTTAACCCTTAGCCTGCTGACAAAATGTCATCTGCTTAAACTGTCATCTGCTAAGATTTCAAAAATTCATCAGAATGGCCCAATATTTGGAGAAACATTTGGCCGAATGCCAAACAGCTTTGATCCAAATTATATGCTGAGTTACTTGGCATCTAATCTGGATCCAATCTGTTTTCAAATTACATCACGGTCGCCCTTAGCAGGCTAAATGCATTGTGTATA
Source organism: Nuttallia obscurata (assembly GCA_032358795.1). Lineage (NCBI taxonomy): Eukaryota > Metazoa > Mollusca > Bivalvia > Cardiida > Psammobiidae > Nuttallia > Nuttallia obscurata. Next base: position 10,953 of record JAULCC010238621.1, on the reverse strand, counting down.
CATTTATTCATTGTATTACAGATAGGTTTTGCCAACTTTATCCCCTACTTCAAGGACTGTCAAGTTGATGGTGACCTTTTGTTGAGGATAACAGATGAAGATCTCGTTGACAGTATCAAGATAGATTCTGCTCTCGTTCGTAAAAGGTTTGTCTTTTTTCACCATGTGCATCAAAATTCTTTTGTTTGATACTGTTTTTTTTTTGGGTTTCTTTCAAGTTATGAATTTATGAAACTTTTTGATGCTGGAGACAAGTATCTTAGGGCTTGCAAACACTGCAGACCCAGACTATATGTCCATTACCATGTACAACCAAGAGAGTTGCCTTGATCATCTGTGTGAGACAGGGTTGTGTTAGGATCTACTTCAACATGAAAAAGACTGTTTGATAAAATGTTAAGCTGTAAAAAGCTCCAAGCAATTACATACCTAGACTGACGGGTAATACAACTTGATAATTTGGCATGATCATGCTGAATGTCTATGGATATTTGTAACTCTTTCAAGTCCATTACTTGAGCAGGACCTGTACTTTAATAAACTGAAAGTCGTGAAAATTGAAAATAGCAAACAAAATAGGAAATTCAAATGTTAACAAGGTTTCGTTTTGGGCTGAAGAGTGAAAGCCTGCATGTGTTGTTTTATATTTTTAAATAAAATTTTGCTTTTTTATTTTTTTTTTTCAGAGTAAATGATATGTTGTATATAAACTATACAGTGTCTACCTTCTTAACAATCAAGACCACATGTCATTACAATGAAAAAGACAGAGGACATCTTTTCTTGTTCACTTGAAATTATTCATTTGCTGGTTATTGTTAGCTCATTTTTTATGTAGAATCTAGAAGTAATTTGAACTTTACAATAATTTCCAGATTTCATCGGGAACTAAAAGAATTGAAAATGACCTCTGACTACTCGTCATGTGATCCAACCAAGCTTGCTAATTGGATGAGGGACCTGTCACCTGACCTATGTCAGTACACCTATCAGATGTTGCTAGCTGGGGTTGATAAAATGTTCCTACCTCAGATGTCTGAAGATCAGCTGAAAAGTGATTGCGGGGTTACAAATGGCATCCATCGCTCTAAGATACTTCAACATGTTAGAGGTAAGCAGTCTTCGAAGTACATGTATTAATTTCTGTTTGTTCTTTAAAGTGACTGCACTCCAGATTTGGTTAAAAATTTCAGTAGTTTCAAAACATGTCATTTTTGTAAAGATGAAAATAACATGAAAGCAAGAGGTATCAGGATGAAACTCTTTACAACTGTTATTGTGAATTTTTCACATAAAGCCACTGAAACCATGCTAAAAATGCCTACACCGTGTCAAAGGGGTAAGTTATAGAGGTAAAATTACTAATTTTGAGAGGTGATTTGTAATTATTACCACAGGTATCACTTCCAATCATAGTGCATGCATCCACGTTTCCTTAATACATCTCAAAATTTGCAACAGTTTTCAGATATTCAATATACTCTACAATATCTGGCGTGCAGTTGCTTTAAACCTTTTACCCACTAGATATCTATAACTGAATATTGATATATGATTTATTCAATTTTGAAATGTTGAAATTACAGATGATGCTTGTCTGTGGATTTTATAAGTTTTAGTTTAAAATTATAAATGGTTTCTGTTTTGGATGAAATCAGATCTCATTTAAAAAGGAGCACTCCAAATTAGTCTGTCAAGCAGGTTATTGAAATATGTGTACTAAATCTTGAGGAGACAAACATTTTCATGAGTTATTCCTTATTTTCAAAAGGTTACGCTCCATTGAGGTAAGTGACATTGATTGTGAAGTTTTTCTTTTGCAATTAATTTTGATTGCCCTCGTTGCATGTACACCAGTAATATAAGAAGTTACATTTGTTGATGATATTTCTAGAGCAAGTAATGCAGACAACATGTTCCAAGTCCAGCACTGATCTAACTGATGCCCCAGAGACTTTCACAGGAGGAAAGCATATTGATGCCTTCATAAGCTACAGGCGACTTAATGGTGCACAGTTAGCAAGGTAAAGTATTAATGCTTGTACCATAACAGCACACAGTAAGCAAGGCAAGTTTAAATGTTTATATCATAACAGTACTCAGTATGCTAAGTAAATATTAATCCATATTCCATAACAGTACACAGTATGCAAGGTAAGTATAAATGTTTATATCATAACAGTACTCAGTATGCTAAGTAAATATTAATCCATATTCCATAACAGTACACAGTTAGCAAGGTAAGTATAAATGTTTTTACCATAACAGTACACAGTTAGCTAAGTAAATATTAATGCGTATTCCAAAACAGTACACAGTTAGCTAAGTAAATAAAAAAACTAAATATTAATGGGTATTCCAAAACAGTACACAGTTAGGTAAGTATAAATGTTTTTACCATAAGAGTACACAGTAAGCTAGGTAAATATTAATGCATATTCCATAACAGTACACCATAACAGGACACAGTAAGTTAAGTAAATATTACTGCGTATTCCATAGCAGTACACTCTCAGCCAGTACATGCAAGCAATGGACATAAAAACTCACAACATTGTGATAAATGCAAAAGTGACCTGTTAGCATGGTAGGTGCTTATGAACATAAGGACAAGGAGTATAATTGATAGACATTAAGTGGGAAAGGGGAAAGTGGGTGGATCTACCCAGATATGCTGTGTTCCTGAAATATTGTACACAGTCATTGGGGGACATCTTCCTCCACCTGCAATGAGCTGGAGGTTGCAATATGACTGAAATACCGTTAAAGTGACATTTAATTCTTAATAAACAAAAATAAACGGACATAAGATAGACTGCAGGGTAAGTTAGCAAAAAGTCTAGGAGTCTGCTCCACAATTTCCTACAGAAAACAGTCATAATCACCAGTCATTGTAACTGTAGACTGTAGCCTTTAAGGCAAAAGCATTATGGATAAAAAACATTAGACAAAATGATAAAGTGTATGATGCCGTATACACTAGAAGTTATTGTGGAACAAATAACTCTATTACTGTATATTCATATATAGATCTACTGTTGGAAGTTTATTTATATTACTGAAAATAACAAACTGATCAAAGTTTATTCATATTACTGAAATAGCAAACTGATCAATTACAGCTTGCTGAAGGTCCATCTACAACTGCGTGGCTTCTCTGTTTTTCTGGACATTGAGAGGCTGAGTGCGGGCAAGTTTGATGAGGGTCTGCTGACAAGTATAGCTCAGTCCAAAAACTTCATCCTGGTTCTTACCCAGGATGCCCTAGAGAGATGCATAGGAGACAGTATGAAAAAGGACTGGGTCCATAGGGTGAGTTACCTAGGTTACGGGTCTGGTGTTTGGTTTTATTTTTTTTGCTTGTTTTGTTCCTCTAGACTATCAAGAATGTTTACCTTTATCCAGCTGTCTTGCAGTAGGTCGCTGGTTTTACTCCGATGTGCTCTGTGCCTGAAATAGTGCACAGAGGTCAGCTGGAACTTCCTCTACCTGTAATTAGCTGGACATCACAATATGACTAAAATACTGTTAAAGCAACATTAAATTTCCAAACAAACTAGGTAATTAGACAGTGATATAATCCATTTCTCACCCCTTTAAGTGCGTGTCAAACTTTCTACAGGTATACACTGGAACAAGTGTTGTACTGTTGCGTGTGTACCTTAACCCTTAGCCTGGAAAGCTTGACTCTGATAGAATATGCAAACAGCTTGGATCCAGATGAGACACCAAGTAACTCGGAGTCTTATCTGGATCCAAGCCATTTGACACTCAGGTAATTGTTTCTCCAAATACTGCGGGTATCTGATAAATTTTAAAATCCAGGCAGACGACAGTTAAGCAGACGACAATTTTTTCAATAGACTAAGGGTTAATTCTCTACAGAAAGGTGGATATTCACAGAAGTTTGTAACACTTTACAAGGACACATTGTATTGATTGATTGATTGATTGAGTCGGGTTTTATGGCACTGCAACACTGTATAGGTTTTGTGGCGCCATTAAGGAAAAAAACTGTTGGATCCACATCTCATTTACATTGAGATAAAAATATGGGGTATGGATCCAACAACTTAGTACCTGCTGGAGAATGAGAGATGCAGAAACTCCAGATTCACATTCAAACCTGTTAGTCGCCTCTTAGGATCATGCCAGGGTTAAGAAATGGTCGAAATTCTTGTGCTACATAAGCACACCCCAGGCCCACATGGGGCAGGACACATTGTAATTTACCCTTCTGTTAGAATGAGTGAAAAAAAGTTGACATCAGAGACAAGCTGATATTTTAGCAACAACTAGACAGGCACGGCAGGTCAGTGTTTGATGAGGCAACTTTTTTTTTATTATATCATTTTGCCATTTCAGTATTTTTTTTTTATCAGTAACAATTAAAAAATATCTTAATTTAGAAATTAAAACTAAGCTTTCAGTTCAAGAACTGTGACAGCATATAATAATACATTTAGAACATTTTTATATAAAACAAAATAGTGGGTTGCAAGAAAAGGTACCAATCAAGTTGGGAGGGTGGCCTAAAGGTAAGACTCAGGCCTCAGGATTGAAGTGTCCTGGGATCAAATTCTGGGCAGAAAATTCAACATGTGCCTCACTCTACCCAAGTGTTTGAATTGGTACCTGTGAAGGTGTTAGCCAATGTGCTGTGGCTGATGTCTGCGCCATCTGTTTACAGCCGATTTACTATCTGATGATTGTGGTAAAATATGTAAAGCACCTTTGAGCATATGTCCAATATGAAAAAGAGTGCTATATTATATAAATGTGGTAAAACAATTCCAGAAAAATGATGTATATAAACATAAATTTACAATATTGTATTAATCAACCATTTTATTTAAGGAAAAACTAACATTCATTAAAATATATTTTTGCAACAATGTATCATTCAATAATTTTATACCTGAAAAAATAACATTCACTGAAATAATGTTTAAAGCATTGTAATATTCTATCATAATATTCCGGGAAAAAATCTTTAAAGTACATGTATATTTACCACACTGCATCAATCAGTCATTTTATTCCAGGAAAAAAACTCATTGAAATATATTTGCAACATTTTATCAATCAGTCATTTTATTCCAGGAAATAGCCGCTGCTTTGGAGAGCAAATGTAACATTATTCCTATAACGGACAGCTTTGAATGGCCATCAACAGATGATTTACCTGAGGATATCAGACAAATCTGCTTCTTCAACGGAATAAAGTAAGAGACAGTTGTCAGCAGTCATGCCACTAATTGTAAACACCTTGTAACAATTTATGTTGGAATCACATACGTTAAAGTGCTGCTAGGAGCCAAAGCTACAATAATTTATAAATTCCCTACCATTTCCCTATATATCAGTTTAAATCAGAACCAAGGTATAAGTCCTCTACTAGTCAGTCATTGGTATGAAGGACTATAGATTTGCTTGAGTCTGTCAGTCCATCTATCTCACTTCTTGTCTGGGCTGTATCTGCCACATACTTGATTGGATTTTGATATTACTACAACATACAATTATTTTGGATAGCAAAATAATTTGTCATATCATATCAATATAATATCTCCAACCAATTGGTAGACCACTTTTATTAAAACTTCACCTGGGTATTACCCATAGCATGGAGGTGTGGCACACACAACACCTAGAGAGAAAATGCAGTGTACAAGAATCATATAAACTATATCTTGACTAATTACAGAGTTATTTCCCTTTTTTCCTTGTCTGGAGCATACCATGAAAATTAATGATTGGACTTCTATACAGTTTCATACATTGGTCAAGCACAATGTGAGGAAGTGCAGTGTACAAGAATTGTCACTGTGTCTTGACTAATGACAAGAGTTATTGCCCTTTTTCCCCTTTATTGTCTCAAGCATAATATGAAAATCAATGAATGGAATTCGTCAATACAATTGCATACAGCACAATGAGAGGAAATGCAATAACTTTATCTAGACTAATTAAGAGATATTGCTCTGTTTTTTCTTTTCTTGTTCAGATCATAAATTGAAACCTCATGCAATAAGAGGAAGTGAAGTGTAAGCAAACCATACAGTAACTCTAAATTGGCTAATTAAAGACTCATTGCACTTTTTGCTTGTTCTTGCCCCAAGCATAACTTAAAAATGATGAATACAGCACAATTTCATCATACAGTGGCTAAGCAAAAAGAGAGGAAGTGCAGTGTACAAACACCATATCTCTTATCTAGACTTATTACACAGTTATTGCCCTTTGTTACTTTGTTAATCATTTAGGCACATTTTGCAATGCAATATCTTTTGTTGCCATCCAGAAGGGGACTTTTGTGTTACATGGCATTAATACATTTCCTTGTTTTTACTGATGACTTGTTTACTATGGGACTTTCCTCCAGTGATGCTGAAGTAAACTCAGATTTATGGTTTTCAAACTACACTAATGTCATAGTGGTATCTTAAAATTACACTCAAATTTGTAAATTAGATATGTTTGAGTTTATACACCTTCAAAAATAAACTCAAATGTTACTTACTTAATTATGATTGTTAATTGCAACTGTTCATGTAATGTTTCATTGTTGAAAACAGGTACTTGAACATTTACATCATTATATCATTTACATTGTGATATGACTGTGTGAAATAGTTAAATATCAAGATTTAATTTGGATGTATCACAGTTATTGTTATATAGCATGTGTGATGTATGTTTCATATATGAATTGTTTTAATAATTGATCATTTAACTGTATTTGTGAATTTAATGTTCTCTGTAAAATTGTTGCAGGGCCACAGGGAAGATTAGTGCCAGTAACTGTGCTATCGTCTATAAATAAAGTATCATTATCATCATTATCATAGTTAAATTTTAAAAGCTCATATCCCCATAAAATTTCCCTGTAATGGTTTGAACCATTTTGACGTGCTGTAAAACCAAAATACACCCAGCTCACTTACCAATTACGGTACAATGATTATACTGGTATAGGATATGTTCGCAGAGTTTATCTTGATTTTACAAACTCCACAATAATTACAGAATTTACACTTTGAAATATGAATACATGAAACAAGGAGTTACATTGAGTCTAAGAAGAGATTACGGAATTTACATTATCACATCAAATGACTTCTGGGAGTCACATAAAGCAGTGATATGAATATCATATGTAACTAGTTATATAACTATAACTTGAAATTGGTCAATAAACATGCTCTAGTGTGTATAGGTGTGCCGTTTTCTTCATGGGATAAATAGAATGTTAAAGTAGTTATTCATTATCAATTTTATGAAACTCGTTGACTAAAACAATACGTCACTTGCCATTGCTCATGTCATTTGTTATTAGTCAGTTTGTTTCATAAAAATTACATTGAATAAACACTCATGTAAAATCCTCTATTAATAATCTACATGTATTTTTTCATAGGTGGATTCATGATTATCAAGATGCTTGTGTTGAAAAATTGGAGAGGTTCCTTCGAGGAGAAAAGAATGTGAAACCATCGATTCATAGTCTCGGATCTTCTTTTGAGGATAATCCCCCTCATGGACCTCCACACGGATATGGCGACCAGGTGTGCCGTCCTAAAAGAGGCCATATGCATGGTCTGGGATCATCTTTTGATGAATAATAGTTGCAAAAGTAACATATAGTTCTCCTTTAAAACCTTGAGTGATTCTGGCAAACTTAACCCTTAGCCTGATAAGCTTGACCTCAATAGAATATGCATACAGCTTGGATCCAGATTAGACACTGAGTTACTCGGGGCATCTAATCTGGATCCATGCTGTTTGACACTCAGCCAACTTGTTCTCCAAACATAGGGCAAATCTGATTAATTTAAAATCAAGACAGATGACAGTTTAAGCAGACGACAATTTTTTTTAGCAGGCTAAGGGTTAACTTTCATATTAGGGACCAGTTTGAAGAAAGAGAGTGATAAGCATCATGGTGTTTATTACTTAATACAAAAATGATTTGTTTAGACTGATGATAACATACCTAGGTAATGAACAATGTTCATATTATTTTAAAAAATCAATCTGTTTAGATGATACAGTTTTTTATCCCCCCACCCCTCCGACCATGACTGAATTTGCAAACAGCTTGGATCCAGATTAAGCACTGACTAACTTGGCATCTAATCTGGATCAAAGCTGTTTGTCACACGGCCCAATTGTTCTTACAAATATTGGGCGAATCCGATGAATTTTAAAATCTAAACAGACAACAGTTTAGACAGACAACACTTTTTTCAGCAGGCTAAGAGTTATAGGGGAATTTGCAATAACAGTCAGATGATGAGCTGTTCATCTTGAAACAAAACTAAAAGCAAAAGAAAGATGAATTATAAATTTAACTTATTTATTGTTGACAGCCTATGGCATACAAAGACACTTTCTAGTCTGTATCCTGGTTAGAACCAATACTTGGTGTCAAACATTTGAAGGTCAAGAGAAAGGCCTCCTATGGGGCTTGAACCCGTAACCTTCTGAATGCAAGGCAGACACCATATCCACTACACCACTGAGCCCTTGAAAAGATGATATTTGTTACCGTCATTATTGTTCAATTTTTATTGTTGAATTTTACAAAATTTTATTCACACAATACAGACCACACACATGGACTAAATAACGCAATTTAACATGGATTTGAGCTTTATTATGGCTTTAATGCGTTTAAAGGATTATTTTGCCATATTTGGGAATTTAATGCTTTCACTGCTAATAAAGGGTAGAAATTCACGTTAGAATGATAGATATCAGCTTCAACATTTTGAAGTGGTATTTGTTTCAAACTCTTCTTTATGCCATTTCTGCCCTGCTTTTGGACTATAGTTGACTTTTTTCAGTCCAGCTGAGGTGAAACTAGAGAGTGTTATTGTGATATTATTGTGATATTTAGATGTGCAAAATACAGACATAAATCTCAATGTGTTGTCCTCCTAGAAATGTGCATAATAATAATAATATGATGTTTTATTACATTTAGATGTGTATTAAACTACTAACCAGTGTACATCTAAATGAAGGAGAATATATGAATGGATTCAGTTATATGTGTAATACACATGTGTGCATCTAATGATTGTTCAAAAAGAGGATATGTATGGAAACATTTAGATGCATTTTAATGAGACTTTACTATAGATCTCGACATCTACATGTGATATACTTTAATATTTAGATGTGTAGTTTACATGATTTGGATTTAGAGGTCATCTACTACAGGGAGTGCAGTAATGATGTTATTCTGTTGTTTTAGATGTGTTACACTCAAATGCTTGTACATCAAATTGTTACATCTAGATGTGTATTTTTACATTTAGATACTGCTAACTGCATAGATCATAGCAAGATGACTGTCTTGTTGCATTGTGTGAGTATGACATATGAGGCCGTGTAATATAGAACTGTACATATAGGGTACTTTTATTTATGATTAGATAAATAGTTCACAGATGTACATTGAAAGGTCCTGATATATACAAGGAATGTAGATGTGATTTAGTCTTATACTTAGATGTGTACTGAATGTAAAGCTGTGCAGAGGTTGTGGACTTCATGATGTGTTCAACTTATGAATTGTTAATTTATATGAATGTTTTGGTAAGTCATTGTACTCAAGCGTGAAGGCATGAAGTATGGTTGTATGATTTAAAGCATACCACAATTCTTAGCATTGATTCATCTAAAGGTCATGCATATAAAAGTTACACATAAGTGCATCTAGGAGTCACAAATGAAACTGTTACACATATGCTCTTTTAGAAGTTATGTATGTAAACATTACACATGTGCTCATCAGGAGTCATGTATGAATATGTTACACATACACTCATTAAGAGGTCATGTATGTAAAAGATACATATGTGCTCATATAAAGGTCTTGGATATGTGTATGTGAAAGATATAAATGGACCAGTCTAAAGCCATGAATGTTTAAAACATACTCTTGTATGTTGATATCTTATCTCATAAACACTTGGTAGACAATTTCTTGATTTTGTGTAACAAACTTTATTACACTTTTTTATATATTAAGGGAAAACATTTACATTTTTCCTTGGCAAAAAGTGCAGATCAAGTTTATATGGAGACTTAAGAACCATCTGACATAGGTCTTCACTGTTTGCAAATTTCAAGGCAATTATTTTCCAGCAATGTGTGTGACTGTTGTAGCTCCTTCTTTGAAACATGCATATGATAAAGAGAATCATACATGAGAGTTTATTTATTAATCTTAGTCTGCTTAAATTGTTATCTGTCTGGAATTTTAGCTCACCTGAGTCAGAGGCTCATGGTGAACTATTGTGACCAATGTTTGTCTATCGTCCTTCAACTTTTGCTTCAAACGACATCTCCTCCTAAAAGGCAAGACCAATTTTAATAAAACTTTACAGAAATGTTTCTTGGGTGGTCCTCTTTAAAAAGTGTTCAAAGAAATTGATTCCATGCAGAACTCTGGTTGCCATGGCAACAGAAAGGAAAAACTTTCAAGATCTTCTCCTCCAAAACAAGTGCCCATATTTGAAAATAATTTGGCATAAGTGTTCCTTGGGAGACCCTCTATAAAGATTGTTCAAATTATTTTGATCTGTAAAAAAACATGGCCGCCAAGGGGTGGAGTCCGTTTTCCTAATACGTTTATAGTGAAAACTTAAAAAAAAAATTTCTTCTCCAAAACCATGGAATTAAGAACAAATGGAATCGCAACTCGGAGACTCGCCCATCAACAATAGGCCCCTCATCCATATCAGTTAGACGCTTATCTGATCGTGATTTGTATCAACCAGACACATTTATAGTCACTAGATAGAAATATTCTGTGAGATTCGCTATCTGTTTGTTTGTTTGTTTGTTTGTTTGTTTAACGTCCCTTTCTGCCAGCTAGGGCTAATGGACGTCCCAGAGAGAGGGAAGCGGATACACAGAACTCTTCTGTAGAGAACTATG
>JAULCC010238512.1:0-12574 GCA_032358795.1 Nuttallia obscurata | reverse complement strand
AAAATATGGGGTATGGATCCAACAACTTTCTACATGTACCTGCTGGAGAATCAGAGATGGTGAAACTCCAGATTCACATTCAAACCCTATTAGTAGCCTCTTACGATCATGCCAGGATTAAGCAGTGGTCCAAATTCTTGTGCTATGTTAGCACGCCCCAAGCCCACATGGGGCCTCTAATGAATAATCATACATCAAAGTATCTCTAATGAATATCTCCAGATCAAAATGTCTCTAATGAATATACTTAGATCAAAATGTTCTCAATGAATATTTATTAATCAAGGTGTCTCTAATGAATGTTCAAAGATCAAAGTGTCTTTAATGAGTATTTAAAGATCAAAGTGTCTTATAAATATCCAAAGATCAAAGCATCTTTAGTGAATATCTTCTTATCAAATTACCTCTTAAGAATATCAAAAATCATTATTATTTTTTATAAATCAAAGTGTCTCTAACAAATATCTACACATCAAAGTGTCTCTAATGAATATTCATCAATCAAAGTGTCTCTAATGAAAATTCATAGATCAAAGTGTCTCTAATAGTATTCATTGATGAAATACTGTGACGAAATACTGTGATGAATAATCAGCAGATTTTAGCAAACATCACAGTTTCATACAGCTTACTGCACATGATAATAGACATCATCTTTTATAACATATATGATCTGTACAGACATAAAAATAAAACATTGTTACCAGTAGACATCCAACAGCAATTATAGCACATGTATCAAATCTATAACAGTCAACATTTGAATAAAATATATTTTCAATGACAACTTTGTTAACATAATTATATACTGCACCCTAAAAATACTGTTCCGTCTTCTTCAGGGCACAGAAAGCTTCTCTGCAATTTCCATGAAAGCATACATATATATCTAGTTGTTAACAGTCATAAAAAATAATTTGAAACAAGCCTTAAATGGCCAATGAGCAACTTCATATAACAGTTACCTTTTCAGTCTTAAGGCCTTCATTATAATGTTTCTTTCTCTGGACCATGCAATATAAACATTTACAAGATATATGTAATCGCTCACCTGCTATTCCCTATATACAAAGTAAGTAGCCCCTAGGGTCACCATTTGAACAATCTTGATTGAAAATCTGTAAATGATGTCACACAAAATATTGAAGCTCTAATCTGTATGGTTTTAGATATGAAGACGTTTTAAGTTTGTTTTATGTATATGTCTATGTAAAATAAGACCCCCTAGCGCCATATTTGACCCAGGGTCACCATTTGAACAAACCTGGTAAAAGATTTATAGATGATGTTACACACAATTTATCTGAGCCCTAGTCTGTATGGTTTCAGAGGTGAAGATGTTTTAAGTTTTCACTATATCAATTTTTATAAAATAAGGTGCACCAGGGGCAAGGCCAAATCTGACCACAGTGTAACAGTTTGAACAAACTCAGTTAAGGACAATGTATTTGATGTTACAAATACAATATCTAAGCTCTAGCACATACGGTTACAGAGAATAATCTTTTTTTAATTTTCCCTATATAAGTTTATGTAAAATAAGATGCCCCTTAGGTAAGGCAATATCTGACACCAGGCTCATTGATTGATTGAGTTGGGTTTTATGGCACCGCAACACTGTATAGGTTATATGGCGCCATTCAGGAAAAAAATTGTTGGATCCACATCTCATTTACATCGAGATAAAAAATATGGGGTATGGATCCAACAACTTAATACCTGCTGGAGAATCAGAGATGAAGAAACTCCAGATTAACGTTCAAACCCTGTTAGTCGCCTCTTACCATCATGCCAAGGTTAACCAGTGGTCCAAATTCTTGTGCCACCTCAGGCTCACCATTAACAATTTGGTGAAGGACTAATAGGGCATGATCTAGGCAAAATACCTTAGCTGTCATTTGTACTTTTGGAGATGAAGATTTTTCAGTTTTCACTATATACATATAAGGAAAACTGGCTCCATTCCTTTGGTGGCCATTTTTTTTAAATTAAACAATCTATGTACAGGGTCATCCAAAGGACTCTTATGTCAAATAATTTTAAAATTTGGCCATTAGTATTGGCAAAGAAGATCTTTTAAGTTTTTCCTTTCTGTTACCATGGCAATCAGCATTTTGCATGGAATACAATTCTTTGAACAACTTTGAAAGAAGATGGACTTCCTAAGGTACATCCCTGTAAAGTTTTAACAAAATTGTTCAAGCCGTTTAGGAGGAGATGTCATATGAAGCAAATAGTGAAAGACATAAGATTGAAGTAAGGGGTTAAATAGTAAAAGGCCATCCTGAGGGCTATTTGACCAAGTCATGGGGCCAAGAGAGTCTCCTTGGTGCTTTCTGGGCAACCAGTCATGTGCAAAAGGGCCCCTTAACAGTGTCAAAGACAACTTTTAGACACTGCGTTTAAAGGGCCAATTTTAAAAACTATTTAGTTAGCTGCCATTTCTGCAATAAACATGGGGCCATGGACCCTTGACAAAAAATGGCCCCAAGCTATCAGCCTGGCAACTATAAAAGCCCCTTACACCAGTTTAGCTGCAAGGAGGGACAGATGGATGGATGATGGACAGAGATCGATCACAATAGTCCACCATGAGCCTCAAGCTCAGGTGAGCTAAAATAACCATGACATTTGCTTTGTATTTTACATACTTCATATCCATTTTACTAATCTTATACCTCATGTAGTATCAACAACAGCTGTTATTATAATCATATCAGTAACTACATGTGACTGTATACAGCTGATGCTGTTAACTGGCTAAATATCATTGATTGAGTTTGATTTTATGGCACCGCAACACTGTTTAGGTTATATGGCGCCATTCAGGAAAAAAATTGTTGGATCCACATCTCATTTATATCGAGATAAAAATATGGGGTATGGATCCAACAACTTAATACCTGCTGGAGAATCAGAGATGCCGAAACTCCAGATTCACGTTCAAACCCTGTTAGTCATCTCTTATGATCATGTCAGGGTTAAGCAGTGGTCTAAATTCTTATGCTGCATTAGCATGCCCCAGCCCCACATGGGGCACAAATATCAAAGCTTTAGAGGTTTCCAGGAAAATTAATAAAAGATTTAATCCTCTAAGGCATATTTGATAATCCACAAGCTGAAGTAATAATCACTGACCACATTTCAGACATGAGACATTTGTGTCCATAACTAAACAAAATATATCTTTCTTCTCCTGAGTATCATTGATATGCATCAAAACATTTAAAATGACTTTAGCTAGAACTATGAGTCAATTCACAAAAGGGTACCCTCCATCCAGCAATACTATAACAACTATCACTGTTGTTCAATTAAAAATAAAAAAATTAAAAAAAAGTAAGTTTAATTATCTCCCTTGAAATATTTCCAATCAGGATTATTCTCCTTCATGCACATCCACAGGTCATGTTCTGCAAATGTGTAAAGTTGCATCAATATTGATCCAGCCATTTAGGAGGAGTTGTACTTATCAGACCTGTTGCCATATATTGCAATATTAAACTAAGAAGGTTCAATCATCTCCCTTGAAATATTTTGAATCAGGATTATCCACTTTCATACACATCCTTAGGTCAAGCACTGCAACTTCAAAGTTTCATCAGTATCAGTCTATCCGTGAAGGAAGAGTTGCGCTTACAGAAAATCAAGATGATTCCTATAATTATGGACCCCAAAAACTTTGTCATTATATACCATAATCACATACAGTAAACCTGCCTCTTATAAGCAAGTATTTGTTACATACAAAAATATTGGTCAATTTTATCCAATTCACTATAAATATAATGATAATCAAGATTTTCAACAATAACGCTCAACTTTTTTTTAAATGAGAGACACCAGATCTGTTTCAATACTTACATTTAAAAATTTCACTTACTTTGGTTAATAAAGTTAGGAATAAAACGATTTTCATTACTTTGTTATTAGAAGTTAACTGTGCTAGTTGAAAATGTTGCTCTGTCAAATTTCCTCTGAGCTTTAAAATGTGTCACTCACCTTCCTCAGAGGTATCAGGTTGGTGACTTATTTGGATATTTAACAGATTGAAAAACCTAAAAATTCTTATCTAACTGACCAGCAAAATTGTCCACAAACATTACATTAACAAGAACACTGCATATATTTCAATATATATTTAAAACCAGTTCCTTCACCTCTCTATCAGTGAACATGCTCTATTTCTTCACAAGCATAGATCTGCCAATGCTCATAGATTATCCAAATAAAATACAAAAAAGATAAATCTGTAGGAAGTATTTTCCACCAGAGCATAATAACTATCTATAACTCTGAAAGCTTGACTCCATGAAACATGCCTACATTAATATACTGGTCTTCTACTGAAAAAATAAAACAGGGGTAATATATATACATATAAATGTAACCACAATATTACAGACAATGATATTTTGATCTGAGATCAGAAGCCAAATACAAGAAAACTGTGATATGATTGAAGTTGTGATTTGAAAAGATATGATTTACAGAAAGATGTGAATCATCATAATCAGGAGGTTGTGATATGCAGGGAATTGTGATTTGTGATATACAGGAAATTGTGATTAACAGAAAGCTGTGATATGCAGGGAGTTGTGATTTGTGATGCACAGGGAGTTGTGATTTACAGAAAACTGTGATATGTAGAGAGTTGTGATTTACAGAAAGCTGTGATACATATATGCAAGGAGTTGTGATTTAGAGAAAACTGTGATATCCTGGGAGTTGTGATTTGTAATGTTCAGCGAGTTGTAATATGCAGATAGTTTTAATATTCTGGGAGTTGTGATATGTAGGGATTTGTGATAAAAAGTGAGTTGATATGCAGGGAGTTGTGATTTATGATAAACAGGGGGATGTGATCTTGTGCTGTTTTATCTCAGCTTAAACAAGAGTTAGAGGAACACAAGTGTCACCCTAATTAGAAAGTTTCAGAACTTTATGACCTTGACCTCTGATCTACTGATGAGCTTTTGATACAAAATCATTTGGATAATTAGCGCTCAATGGCCTTGACCTTTGACCTTCTGACCTCAAATGAAACAGGCTTTATCTACTCATCATCATGAACCTCCCTACCAAATATGAGGACTGTAGGTTTAACAATGGATGAGTCATTTATCAGAAACCATTTGAATAATACTGTATTGAATGACCTTTACCTTTTACCTACTGACCTCAATTGACCAGGGGCCATCTACTCATCATCATGAAGATTCCTACCAAATATGAGTACTGCAGTTTCAAGGATGGATGAGTTATTGATCAGAAACCATTTGGATAATTATAATTTAAATTTAATAAAATAAATAGGGGTCATCTACTCATCATCATAAACCGAATAAATAGAAGGGCTATAGGTTAAAAGATGGATGAGTAATTGATCAGAAACCATTCAAATAATAACTCTACTGATTGACAATGACTTTTGCCTACTGAACTCAATGGCTGATGAGTTATTGATCATAAACCATTTGGATAATTACACTACTAATTGACCTGGACTTTTGACCAACCTCAAAAGAAATAGGATTCACTTTCTCATTATCATGAACCTCCTTTAAAATATGAAGACTTTAGGTTTAACGATGGATGAGTTATAGATTAGAAACCATTTGGATAATTACACTTCTAAATGACCTTACCCTATGCCCTACTGACCTTAAAAGAAAAAAAAAGGTGTCATCTACTCCTCATCATAATCGTCCCTGCAAAAAAATAGGACTGCAGTTCTAACAACGGATGAGTTATAGATCTGAATACATTTCAACAATTACAGTTATGAATGACCTTGAACTTTGACCTACTGAACGCAATATGTGCAGGGTTCATCCAATCATCATCATGAACCACCCTACTAATTAAGAGGCTTGTAAGTTTATTAATGGATGATTTATTGATTCAAAACCATTTGGATAATTACAGTACTAAATGACCTTGATCTTTGACCTACTGACCTCAAAAGAAAAAGTGGTCATTTACTTATCATCATGAACCACCCTACCAAATATGAGGACAGTAGGTCAAACAATGGATTAGTTATTGATCAGAAACTATTTGGTCTACCGACTGTCTGACCAATCTGCCAACCAACTGACAGACAGACATGTGCAAAGCAACATACCCCTACTTTTTTCAGAAGGGGGCTTAATTACCCCATGCTTACCAGTAAACTATGGCTTGACCAGTTGTTACACATTTGTGGTTAACTTAAGCAAATAACTGTTTAGTCAAGATATTTGTATATTTGTTGTAATAATTTAATTTGAAAGTTTCACATTTATGTGTTCGAAATTTTGTTTTTGACATGATCCAGTTGGTATGTTCCAGTTTCACAGCAGCACATGGTCCATGGTGTCCATCTCAAAGTTGGGAAAGCTATTCATCGCAATGTTGGGAACGATTGTGTAGCAGTGTTTTCCAAACAATGATTGGTCAGCAGAAGCTTTGATCTCGTTCTAAACCCAACAGCCATTCGTGACAATCATTATTCACTGTTTAAACTTTTCCTGAAACTAAACAAAGCAAAAGAAAGCATTTCAAAGCCTGAAATCATCTGCAAGAAATTATGTATCACATCACTTTCTACTTTTAATATCAGCTATCCCTCATAAACATGTTCATCAGCTCAACACATTGAAAATCCTCATAAACGATGTCAAACAATATTTTTATTGCATCATAAACAAGAGTTGAAAGAATACAACATAGCTCGTCCATTGGGGCTAAATCTGAATGACAGCAAGTTATTTTGAATACAAGAATACTACATTTAATAGGTAATAAAAGAAGTGAATAAAGATATAAACTATTATGACTATTGTTTTGTTCATGTTAGAATAAAAAATAAGTTCAATCAAAGCTGTGATTTATCATGAATAAGATCACAGTTAGGAGTTGATATGCAGATTTATCACATAAACTGGCCTCTGGGAGTGACATAAAGCAGTGACATAAATATCATATGTATCTAGTTGCATAAGCATAATTTGAAACCGGTTGATAAACGCGCTCAATTGAATAACAAGGTACCATCTGCAGATGCTGCATATGACATCATTTTTGCAGGGCTTTGTTATAACATCATGTTCTTCATCCCACTTTTAACGGCAAAACCATTTACAGGAGAGGTTTTGTCTAGTGTGTATAGTTGCACAATTTTCTTAAAATTTCTCTTTATGTGATAAATAGAATCTTACATTCGTATTAATTCAATATCATATTTATGAAACTCGTTGACGGAAATCATATGACACCAAGGTTCGTGCCATATGTTTAACTCGTTTCATAAATATGACATTGAATTAACACTCAATATAAAAGTCACACTATGCTCTGTTAAACCCTGCTGCTGACAGTAATGTATGAGTTGTTCCTTGAGAAAATGTCTTTTATCACATCTTCACCCAAGAAATGTTTTCAAGTGGTGCTTATAAGTAATGCCTACTTTAAACAATTAATCAAATATTACTTGTAAGATAGTCAGGACACCAAACTCATTTCTTACATTATGTTAGCCTCTACAATCACTTTCCTGAAGAATTTATAAAGAACAATTTTGGAATGAAATGACAATATGTGTAAAATATGTTTTTTATTACATGTTACAACAATACTGAAGAAATAGTTTTCCAATAAAAATCATTCTAGGTTGTTTGATATTAGTGAGTAGAGCATTACCAAAAAATACCATATGGTATGGAACTAATTGCTGTAAGTGACATGTGATCTAATTTTTTTTTTTTAAATTTTGGCAAGTTATTCTGAAACTCCTCCTCAGTGAAAACCTGATTACTTTGACTTTCTAATATGTTTAGACTACAAAAGCTGTAAGTCAACTTTACCTTTCTAAATTCTCAATGATCTGTTCATACCGGATGCGACGAGATGGTGGATCAATGAGCCAGCATTTCAGAAGAATATCCTCATATATCTGGATAGGACACTGGTGAGGTTTTTTGAATCTCTCTCCCTTGTGAAGACGTTCGGCCAATTCTTTGGACTTTGTAGGGTTATCTTCATGTCGATGAATTGATGGTTCCAGAAGTGGATGACTACCATCAGTAAAAACCTCCACAGCTAAGGTTCCATAACTCCAGATATCAGAGAACCGGTTGTAATTCTGGCTAACTAGCACTTCAAATGCTGTCCTGAAAACAAGAAAGAAAGAAATAGTCCTGATGTGAATAATATATTCATTAAATGGAAAAGAATTTACGCTTGAAATACATTTTTCAACTTTTGAAGGAACAAAAAATTTGCTTTGTTTTGTACATAGGCGCAAATAAAATATACAAAAATTAGGGATACCTAGTTGCAATGGTACTAAGGGGTAACCTTACTGTGATGGTACAAAGGGGGTACATGGTTGAAATGGTACCAAGGGGGTACCTGATTGTATGGTACTAAGGGGGTTCCTGATTGTAATGGTACTAAGGGGTGTCTGGTTGTAGTGGTAATAAGGGGGGTCCTGATTGTAATGGTATTAAAGGGGTATCTGGTTGTTATTAAACTAAGGGGCACTTGGAAATAATGGTACTATGGGGATACATGGTTTTAATGGTACTAAGGGGTATGTGGTTGTATTGGTACTAAGAGTGTACTTGGATTTTATGGTACTTAAGGGGTACCTGGTGGAAATGGAATTAAAGTGCCCCTAGTTGTAATGGTACTAAGGGGGTACCTGGTTATAATGGCACTAAGATGATATCTGATTGTAATGGTACTAAGGGGTATCTGGTTGTAATGGTGCTAAGGGTGTATGTTTGTTTGTTTGTTTATTTGGAATTCAATGTCGCTTTAACAGTATTTCAGTCATATTGCAACATCCAGCTTATTACAGGTGGAGGAAGAACCTCTGTACACTATTTCAGGCACAGAGTGCACCTGGGTAGAACCACCGACCTTCTGTAAGCCAGCTGGAAGGCTTCCTCACTTTGAAAAATCTGAAGTGCCCAGACCGGGATTCGAACCCACAGCGGTGAGGGGCTGAGAGATAGCATGTCCATGACTATAACCCCTCGGCCATGGAGGCCCCTACTAAGGGTGTACTCGGTTGCAAAGTTACTAAGGGGTTACCTGGTTTTAATGGTACTAAAGGGGTACCTGGTTATAATGGTATTAAGTTGTACCTGGTTTTAACGGTACTAAAGGGGTACCTGGTTATATTGGTATTAAGTTGTACCTGGTTTTAATGGCACTAAAAGGGTACCTGGTTGTTATGGTATTAAAGTGTACCTGGTTTAAATGGTACTAAAGGGGAACCTGGTTATAATGGTATTAAGGAGTACCAGGTTGTTATGGTACTAAGGTGTATCTGATTTTAATGGTTCAAAGGGTGTACCTGGTTATAATGGTATTAAGGGGTTCCTGGTTATAGTGGTATTGAGGGATACCTGGTTGTTATGGTACTTAGGGGGTATTTGGTGTTATGAAGGTACTGGTTTAATGGTAATAAAGGGGTACCTGGTTATAATGGTATTAAAGGGGTACCTGGTTATAATAGTATTAAGGTGTACCTGGTGTTAATGGCACTAAAGGGGTACCTGGTTATAATAGTATTAAGAGGTACCTGGTTGCTATGGTACTAAGGTGTACCTTGTTTTGAAGTTCTGAAGCTATACCTAGAATTTTTTACACAAAGGTTTGTACGGCTATTGCATCATACATTAAGAGCAACAAAAGGTTTGGTCTATATAAATTACGCTCTGGGTCAACTCATCATGTGTGAGCCTTCTTTTTTTCTTGTAGTTTTCTGTTGAATTTATAACAGACATTACCATATCCTCCATACTTGCTTAAACAAACTAATGGTTCTATTGAAATGAGGCAAAAATAATTAGGGAATTCAGAAAAAATGAATAGAAATAAAAGATAGTACATAGTATGTTGTTGATATTGGTTTGAGTCCAAGATGCATTCAAAGGTCTCTATTCTGGTTATGTCTGGCTCAAGATTAAATCCTTGAGTAACATAACCATTTGAAATAGTGAACACATCAACCAAAGAATATTCTACTGACAACTCAATGCAAAAATCTCTGTTTTTTTATATATCTATTTGCTTCAAGTAAATTTAAACTTACCATTCTAGCTTAAAGCGAGCATTATTTCTTTTATAGATCACCTTCAAATCTTCCCCTTCCAACTGCTTTGCCCATCCAAAGTCACTTATCTTGGCAATTATCTTTCTGTCAGTAACAGTCTCGGTCAACAAAACATTTAAAGCAGTTAGGTCCCCATGTAAAATGTTTTCAGAAAAGAGGTAATTCATACCCTGAAAAAGAAATGGCAGAACACAGGTAATTCATACCCTGAAAAAGAAATGGCAGAATACAGATAATTCATACCCTGAAAAAGAAATGGCAGAACACAGGTAATTCAAACCCTGAAAAAGAAATGGCAGAACACAGGTAATTCATACCCTGAAAAAGAAATGGCAGAACACAGGTAATTCATACCCTGAAAGAAATGGCAGAACACAGGTAATTCATACCCTGAAAAAGAAACGGCAGAATACAGATAAATCATACCCTGAAAAAGAAATGGCAGAACACAGGTAATTCATACCCTGAAAAAGAAATGGATGAATACAGATAATTCATAACCTGAAAAATAAATGAATGACTACAGGTAGTTCATACCGTGAAAAAGAAAAGGATGAATACAGGTAATTCATAACCTGAAAAAGAAATAGCAGAATACAGATAATCCATACCCTGAAAAAAAGCAGAACACAGGTAATTCATACCCAGAAAAAGAAATGGATGAATATAGGTAATTCATAACCTGAAAAAGATATGGAAGAATACAGGTAATTCATACCCTGAAAAAAGAAACTGATAAATACAGGTAATTCATAACCTGAAAAAAGAAATGGAAGAATACAGGTAAATCATACCCTAAAAAAGAAATGGCAGAACACAGGTAATTTATACCCTGAAAAAGGAAATGGAAGAATACAGGTAAATCATACCCTGAAAAAGAAATGGCAGAACACAGGTAATTCAAACCCTGAAAAAGAAATGGAAGAATAAAGGTAAATCATACCCTGAAAACGAAATGGCAGAACACAGGTAATTCATACCCTGAAGAAGAAATGGAAGAACACAGGTAAATCATACCCTGAAAACGATATTGCAGAACACAGGTAATTCATAACCTGAAAAAGAAATGGATGAATACAGGAAATCCATAACCTGAAAAAGAAACGGATGACAACAGGTAATTCATAACCGGAAAAAGAAAAAGCAGAATACAGATAATTCATACCCTGAAAAAAAGCAGAACACAGATAATTCATACCCTGAAATAACAGATCACAGATAATTCATTCCCAGAAAAAGAAAAGGATGAATACAGGTGATTCATTACCTGAAAAAGAAATTGCAGAACAAAGGTAATTCATACCCTGAAAAAGAAATGGATGAATACAGGTAATTCATAACCTGAAAAAAAAATGGATGAATACAGGTAATTCATAACCTGAAAAAGAAATGGCAGAACACAGGTAATTCATACCCTGAAAAAGAAATGGCAGAACACAGGTTATTTATACTCTGAAAAAGAAATGGAAGAATACAGGCAATTCATACCGCGAAAATGAAATGGATGAATACAGGTGATTCATAACCTGAAAAAGAAATAGCAGAATACAGATAATTCATACCCTGAAAAAAGCAGAACATAGGTAATTCATACCCAGAAAAAGAAATGGATGAATACAGGTAATTCATAACCTTGAAAACGAAATGGCAGAATACAGGTAATCCATACCCTGAAAAAGAAATTGATAAATACAGGTTATCCATAACCAGAAAAGGAAATGGCAGAACAAAGGTAATTCATACCCAGAAAAAGAAAAAGCAGAATACAGATAATCCATACCCTGAAAAGAAAAAAAAAGCAGTTACTTACACAAGTTAAAAACTTGTTAATATAGACAGTAACATTGGGATTATGTAACTAAATCATTTCTTGTCACACATTTCAAATGAGTTTGAATATCTTGTGGATGAATACATTAATTCTTTTCTGTGATATAGAAAACATGAAATAAATCAGAAGTTATTGGATAAGCTAAACTAAAAGTTCAACTTTTTTTATTTTGGATTTGACTTTTTCTCTTATAACTTAGTCATGTCTTGTCTCTGGAGGTATAGCATTATTTTTATCTTATAGCTATTATCTTGAATGGCTTTATAAATCACTTTCCAGTTCATTTCCTATATAAGGACTGCAGTGAGTCAAACGAAAGTTATATGAATAACCTGCATGAAGACCCTGAGCTCGAAGACACAAGTCCTCATCTACCCACTGCTGCCCTGTGTGAGCCAAAGTGCAGTTGTCTAAAGGATCAAAATTGTTCATACAACATGAAGAAACCCTGTGGATATTGCCTTATTAACCCTTAGCCTGCTAAGCACAACCGTTATAGAATTCCCAAACAGCTTGGATTCAGAGCAGATGCCGAGTAACTAGACATCTGCTCCAGATCCAAGCTGTTTGACACTCTGCCAATTGTTTCTGCAAATATTGGGCGAATCCAATGAATTTAAAATTCCAGACAGACA
>JAULCC010238403.1:0-12574 GCA_032358795.1 Nuttallia obscurata | reverse complement strand
TTACTGATCAAAGCTATTGCTTTCAACTTTTATTCACCTTCATGATGGTATAGGACATTTGATATAACTCTAGCTAATATTGTTTCTATGTTAAGTTTTATTTTTAAGGCCGCATTTTGGTAAAAATTCAAAACTATGGCTTTGAAATTTTAATCATTGTCATAAGAAAATTGGGTAAAGCGAGTTACCTATTAACTCAAGCTTGCATCTTGCAAGACCTGTTGGCCTTTCTGGAATTAGAAATTGGTGGTTTTTTTCGTTACATTTAGTCTTTAGGTCCATTTTTCTCCTGAATGGTTTTAGCTATTGATTTCAAACTAACAACACGCATTAACTATCATAAGTTAGCTGTGGGGGATAAGTGACACAATCGAAGTTGATATTCTGCAGGAATTGTTGGTCTTTTTGGACTTGAAAAAACTAGTGTTCTTTGGTTTAGCTTCAGGAATTTTGGGCCTTTCTGGACATAGAAGTTGTGTTGGTTTTTTTTTTTTGGTAACGTTTTTTGTATAGGTCCATATGTTTAGTGAACCATCAGAACTATTACTTTAAAAATTTTAACAACAAGTCTATAGTCATCTGTTATTTTATACATGTTGTATTATATATTTATTATACGATTATAATGTGTTGCATGTTAACCAACTCTTTTATGTGGTTTGATGAACTTGTTAAATACATTGAAAGATATCTATAATTAAATATGCATTATATATCTAAGATAAAAGATATTTCTTCATTAAATATTTGTATTTTATCAACTCCTTTCCTGGATAGATTGAATCCATTACATACGAATGATTATTTATTACAAAAACATCTTATTCAAAATATTGAATTTTTTCTGGACTTAATAGCAGTTTATCTTATAGAACACAATAAATTGTTTCTTGTGTGGGGCATCACCTCCCTAAACCTTTTCTTTGTTGTGCATGATTAACTTTGTTACAAGCATAAAAATCAGAAGAGTTTCTACATCCGCAAGGCGATGCTGAAGTTTGTTTAAGAAACAGGTTTATTTTCTCCACGAAACGTCGTATATGTTATTATTATATAAACCTCGATGGTTATTTCCATAACCATTATAACATTTTTGTTCTATAGTAGCCTTGTAAATTGTGTATAGCGATCTTCAAGGTTTAATGCCACAAACAAACTAACCAAAATGGAGTAGGAGGCGTAACCAATATTAGTAGAACTTGTGGCCTAACCTTTGTTATTTTTTGTAAATTTATATTTTATATTTTCGAATTTTAAAGTGTTTATTCAAATATCTGACGACAGAATATGTTTAAACTAGAAACAAAAAAATATATAGATATTTGAAAGTGTTCGCCAGTATATTACAGCTTGGGTTTGATTGCAGATTTTGATCAAAACATTAATTAATGCATCCTAAACTATGTTCACATTTATCTCTTCTGCTTTTCGTGTTCTTTTTGTTACCATATGTCGATAAATAATGTAAAGTTAATATCCCAACTGTTTATGAATTTAATTGATGCACGTCAACAATGAACATGAAATAAAGTTCCTAGTCTTACAAGAAAACCTTTAAACCATATACATTCCCTCTTTTCATGCAATACATTGTAAATGTGCGTTTGGGTGTTCTTGCCTTGCTACAATGTGATTTGTTAATGTGTTGGGGAATACTAACTAAAATGTTGTTATAATTGCTGATACGTGAGTCCAATATGATGTAAATATGACAATTAAATATGTTTCAATGAAGCGTTTTAGTGTGTTATTGTTGTTTTTATGATTACATATATATATACTCACCCAAACTTACCGGTCTGTTAGCAGAGACAATCTCTCCATGGTTTTTATTTATTTTTGACTCAATTGGGTAAATTATTTTTTGGAAAAGCCGTTATAAAACGTTTGTAAAATTGAAAGTATTGCAAGAATGTATATATTAATTAGATAAAGTTTGAAATATGTGAACATTGTTAAATACTTACCAAAGCTACGCAGTCACAAATAAACCAAATGACGAAGGTCCGGAAAAAAGGAAGTAATAACTAAACTGTGTCAAATTTAGATTTGTTCATGCCTTGAAATAACTAATTTAACAGATATGTGTTCCAGGTACGACAAATATTAGTATATGTTATCTTTAATATGCGTAACTTTATTTCTCGGGCGTAACGAGGACTGGTGTATTTTTTTAAACAACTGTTGCATGTCGTCGACTTTTTTACACGCCGTCTTTACAGTTGTTATCACTAAATGTGGTGGAAATGACATTTGTTTTACTTTTTCTTTCATTGTACACTAGCATTAAATGTAATTTTAAGAGAATAAAACAACACTGTTGATGTCTCACTCAAAAACAGTATATTGACTGACAAGAGTGTACTTTCCAGAACTAATTAAGTGACTAACGAATAGGAACAATATTGAACATAAGCATATATTTGTGCTGGTGAATAGTTAAATACTTCCGTGGCTGAACTGTTTTCCATACGATGATTATTGATAACGTGTAATTGGCGTTGCTTCTCTTTCCAGACAGGGATATAAAAGTAATCCCGGAAGCATAAACAATCTCTTTTAATCATTCTCACGTTTGATACCAAACCACTGTACAGTGATTTACTTCTAATTTCAGATATTACGCGAAGGGTTCATGGCTGGCCAAACAAAGAGGATCGTCCAGAAAATAATCATCTAGGCCGTTGTCATGCTGACGTCTCATACCAAGATCAAGGTCAGTCGCCAAGCGACGGATCGTACGTATGTGACCTCTGTCCCAAACGTTACAACAGAAAGTCCAACCTGTCTAGACACAAGCGAGAACATTTAAATGCTTGTGTAAGACAGTGCCCACTGTGTACTTACAAGACCAATCGAACCGATACAATGGCCAGACATATGTATGTCCATATCTTAACAGATAATAAAACTTGTTAGACCATCTCCCCTTAACAATAGCATCAATTTTCACACCAGACAAGGTTGTGCCTTTGTTTATAATATTTTTGAAATGACTAAAATGAAAAGTAACGCATATCTAGAAGTTTTGTTGTTTATTTATTTCATACAAATGGTATGTATTAAAAGTTTGTAAATACAGCAGATGAAAATCAACATTAAAACAAATATAATTTTGCTAAATATGTAGAATGAACACTTACAAAATGGCAGCATGCTTTTATCTAAATCTCTCTGCCAAAAAATGCAATGTATTTATTGGCGATTTTATAATAACAACTCTATTTCATGCTTTTTGTTTAAAAACAAATCTGACAATTTATCTTTCTTTACATAACTTGACCAATTTTCACAAGCAGAATACCCAGGTGAAATCGTTGTAATATAGATAGTTTTATGATGAATTTTATTGTTGGTGACCCAACAGAATGCTTTGAATATTAGTTTTTACTGCAGTTCAGTTATGATTTCGTAAGACTATGAACAAAAACATCATAGCTTGATACAGCAATAAATATATATGAATGCATTTAAACTTTACTTGTTATTTTTGGACTAGATTTATAGGTAACACCCTGTAGGTCTGTAGGGGAAGCAGGGTATGTGACTCATTTGTTTGAGGCATGGCTTTGTAATTGTTTTGTCCTTTTCCGCTGTCTAATTGTAAGTTCAAATCCCGGCTGGGATCCTAGAATATCACGTGAGGAAGTTATCTAGCTGGCATTTCATTTTGTAAAAAATCTTTAATTTGTTTGTTTCATTTACGTCTATTACCGCCAACTAGGGCTGATGGACGTAGCAGAGAGGGGGAAGTGGATACAGAAAAACTACTGTAGAGCTCTCTAGTTCTTTTACGAGCCCAGTGTATAGCACTGATACAGTCACCTTATCCTGACACCAACAACCTGTCGTAATGTGAACTCTAAATCCTGAGCGCATCTATGGAAAGCCATTACTACCATTTTTAGAGTATTTTGTTTGACCCGGCCGGGGATGGAGCCCGCGGCCTCACACACCGAAAGCGGACGCTCTACCACTTGAACTTACCGGTGGGTCAAATTTTATTTGACATCGATCGACTTACTTATGAAGAAATAGAGGATCCTACTCGAGTTAACTTAACGTATCAACTTTTATTAAACGACTTCAGAAAAAAAAATTATTTAAAAAACGAAGTTTTATTTTCTTAGGTTATTAATTATTAAGCTTCAAAATTTATGTAAGATTTGTTAAACCTCAGTCATTGCGGGTTGTAACTAAAGTTGTTTTTAGCCTGTGACCTAACCCTTTTGCTTTTGTTTATCTGTATATAAACTTGTATGACTGTTAACCCATGAGAGCAATAAAAAAAATGATAAAACTAAAACTAAGCTAGATCAAGGATTGAAAATTTGTTGGTTCGACTCGGGTAAAAACCTTCGGTTTTCTCCCCCCCCCCTCCCCACCCCCACCCCCTCGGAATAGCCAGAAAATAAAAATACTGTCATACGACGTTTACTGCTTCCGTTTGACTGACAGCCACAAATGAACAAACACATTTAGTCAGGGTATTAAATGTGCTGAAGTGTCTAAATTGGGTAAACTGTAGAACCACAAACATACCGTGCTGAAATTTCAGGGACGACCGCGATATGAGTAAAACATTCTTGAAAGCTGATATTGAAGTTGATATTTTCAACGCACGTAACGTGTTTTCATTTTATCATATACTGGAGATTAACTTGTAGCCGGACAGTCTTCAATTATTTAGATTGAAAGAGGATTTTCTATTGTGTCATTCCATTCAACAGGCTATCTATCTTTAAACGTAGGTACACATGTGCAAGTGGTTATTCTATCATTAACATTTTACCAATTTCGGTCAGAAGAACCCCAGTTTAGTTTTATTATACCGTCTTATTAAACATTGAAAGCTGATGTAAAAATAATGATTCGTTTTAGAGTACTTTACATTTGCCTATAGTGTCTAAAGAATTTTTTGTGCGTGAAAGAAAGTAAATCGTAAGAATAGAACATCTGTCTAAGCTTTTCCAGAGTGACAATAAAAACTCGAGGCATATTCGAAACAGCAAACTCAGACGACATAAGAAACACATTCAAAGCTGCGATAGCAGACGACATTAAAAACACGTTCAAAGCAAAAGCAGAAGACATTCAAAGCTGCCGAAATAGATTATTTGTTTTTGTTTGAGTTGGGTTTAACGACACTGCGACACAATAATGGTCATATAGCGTCAGTGTATGTATATGGTGAATGCAATGGTGTTTGGGTGTCGATGTTTGGTGGGTTTCTACCACCTTGCACTCTCAAGCAGTGGGCGAATTCTATCCTCCCCCCATCCCACAGGGGGCGCCGAAATAGATTAAATTTGAAACATATATAAGGCAGATAATTGAAACACACTCAAAGCTGCCAATATATTCGATATTTAAACACACCAAATGCTGCAAAAACGACCATATTCGACAAACATTCAAAGCTGCAAAATCAGAGGTCATTCAAAACATTTTCAAAGTATCCGGGACGGATGTCATTCGAAACACATTCAAAGCTGCAAAAGCAAATGACATTCGAAAAACATTCAAAGCTTCCAGAAAAACGACATTTTTAACACATTCAGAGTTTCCACATTCAGAACAACATTTGAACAAATTTAAAGCTGTCAAAACAGGCGACATTCGTAGCATATTCAAGATTGCCAAAAAAGACGCCATTTGAGCAAATTCATAGCTGTCAAAATAGGCGACATCCGTAGCATTTTCATAGGTGCCAATATATAAGACATCGACATTTGAACACATTCAAAGCTGCCAAAACAGATGAATTTATTAAAACATTCAAAGCTGCTTAAACAGACGACATTCGAATATATATTCAACACTGCCAACCCTGACAATGTTTTTTTTGTACGGCGTTTTATAAGACGGGTCGCTTAGTCGTATCAATGGCTGAAGTATGAAGTAATACTTGCCTCAGGTGTCTATAAAAGTTTAACTATTCCTAGTTAAACAATACAGAGTAGCAATGTATTTCGACTATCTCTTCTCTTTGATTAACGGACGATGCACGCGGCTGAAAGACAATTATTAAACTAAATAGATAAAGCACTGTTATGAAATAAGGCAATGAAAATGAAACATTGAAACATTACAGGGATAGTGATGGGGTTTTTTTTCCACATGCTATAGTTCATGCTACATTTCATTATCACAAAAGCCGTAGTTCAAAATTTTTATGTTACACTTAAAGTAGAGAAATTTTTCTAACAGTCAACGTAACATCGGTGATCATAAATCTTTTATTCAACATAATGTCCAGCACTTTGTAAACTAGATAAATGGCAACTATATATATACATCAAATACTCAATTTTATTTTCTCTTAAACCGCATGATTGCTTTTTGTTTTTTTTATTACGCTCGACAGATCATAAAAATACATGTGGACTTTTAATGTATTCTAAATATCGTACACAAAATAAAAGCATAATAGTAACAAAAAGTGCATATTTTCATGGTGTTGTAAGAATAATACACCTGTTTTTATTTCATTCAAAAATGTAGGTAGAGACGGAAAACAGCTTTAGCTAGTGTTGTTTTGTTTATCATACCGACTAAAAATAAAGTTTATCTTATCTTATCTTAATCCACGCCAAAGGCGGTTAACATAACATTGAAAGTCTTAAATTCTTAACAAAATGTCCAGCACTTTGTTACATCATGACATTATCATAAAATGACATAATAAAAGATGATGGTAACATAACTTTTATCACATGTCACAAGTAAAATAAGTTACATAAACTCATATATATGATTTCTTTAGTAGAACACTACGTCAATACAACCTCGAAAGATTGTTATTTGAACACGGTTATTCAATGGTGTTATGGTATGTGATGACAGAATCTTACACCTGTCGTGATTTCATACCTAAAAGTACATATATGTATATATGTTCAGGAAATTGTAGTTACCTTAGACAAGGCTCGCGCAATGTTATAAATTCCTGAAAGTGGTTAGAAACATTTATATGAAATGACAACTCGTGTAAGATCCATGATATATTACGTATACTTTTAATAATGATGAATAAAACATGATTATATATTTGACCGTACAAAACATAAATGAAGTCGTTAAAGCTGTTCAATCACGGATGAGCCACGAAAAGAAAGAAAATGGGAGATTTTAAATCAAAAACAACATATCAAACACGGTTTTTTTGTCGTGAGCTAAATAATAACTTGATAGATATACACACGTCTTCAAGATCAACACAAAATCTCGCTCTTTGGACGATCAACAAGGACATATCGAATTCGCTTCACCAACGCAAAATGATTTATTCATATCGAAACCCTTTGCCGTCACTTTTGATTTTATCATGTGCCTTTGATTGTTTGCTTATCTTGCTTGAAAGCGACGTCACTTTGGCTTATCATAATTTCACTAGCATTGATGAGCATAAAATTATCATTTTCCAGGTCGGATTATTTCCGATGTTCATAATCGTATGGTCGCTCATCTGTGTATGTGCAACTTTAATCAAACATAAAAGAATGAGAAGAAACATGTCATTTTATAAAAATGACAGATAACTGTTTCAGTAAATCGCAATAGCGGGGTATATTAATATTGTAAATATACTAAAACACTTGATCGTTTCTGACAACTAAATGGCATGTAAGGGGCAAATTCTTTGCACCCTTATTAATGCAAAAACAACAAGGAAAAGCAAACGATGCATTCCATAAGAAACAAGAAATGTATCAAATAACAGCAAAAAAGTTAACAGCAAAAAACATAAAAGGCTTCTGTTAATGCCAATTCGGCAAAACATGACAACACACACGACTAATCGTTCGGTTCGGAAATGGTACGGAAAATGTTTTTGTCGAACAAGGAAATATGACTTCTGATTATAACAATACAATGAATATTGAACCTTTCAGCGTCAAAATTTGAAACGTCGCCCGCCTGCATTCAATTCACATCTTTCAGTGTTTTCGAAAGGGTTTGTAGATAATATTTGACTGCATGCCAGAGGATGTAGAAGATTCAATTTTCTACAGACGTTGAAAACAGGAAGATTTCCGTACAAGTGAAAAACGGTTAAATACAATTCTACTTTAGAAACTATGATAGTAGAAACAATGATTTTTAAACTAATAAAGTGAAATACAGACGGACGGACATGCATACTAAAACGACGCATGTGTTGTTAAATTGAGCCACATAATGTCATAATGTCAAATATTTCCCTTTGAGCAGTTGCAAGTGTTGGAGACCCTGAACAGTCAAACAACATACAGTACTAGTACTTGTCATAAAAAAACGTTGGACTTTAGGAGGTAAGATTCTGATCAAATTGCGGGATAAACAGGTTAAAGATAAAGGTTTTGATCAAGATATATGAAAGTCACCTTTATTCAAATCGCTTTGTGTCAGTTTTGGCTGCACATGCCTTTATGTTTCATTATCTAGCTTCGCAACTTAACAAAATAAATCCAAGCTATCCATAATACTTACATCTTCAGTTTTTGTTTTCTGAATCACACCTGCCTTCAAAAAAAGATAAACAAAAGAAAGGCATATGTTTAAAGCAATATGACTTAAAAACTGAGATATCAAACCAACAGCATATACTTAAATAATACAAACGGATGGCATAATGAGAGTTTTAAACCAAAGATGATGACAACATGAATGTAACACTAAAGAGTTATCAGAGAAAGTAACATCCGATATAAAGTAAAAAACAAATATTAATAGACATTTCTTTTCTTTTTTAAAACAAACTGTCGTCCTTTAAACTTTATGGCATCGCATTATCATAAACACATATATTATGAAAAGTGAAAATGCGTCTTTATTACGAAGCAAAGATGTTTAAAGGGATAACCCATATGATAAACACCTAATCCTAAATCTTTGCAGTTCATCCTCTTAGAAAATATAAGTTTATTTCTTATTTTTTCAAACATTCAATCTTTTTTAGTCCAAAAGTATTTAGCAACAGTTCTAAACAATTTTTGTGTGTCAGAAACTCTTTGTTAATTAATCAATCTTATTTTCTGCAATTCATCGTCTTAAAAGATATATATTTATCTATGTAAGAAAATATGGTAAATCTCTGTATTTTTTCCAAAAGTGTACAATAGAACACACTTGCTTTTCGTGTGATTATATTTATTTATATATAATGTACTGAACTTTATATGACGATGTACTATGTACAACTCAAAATAAAAAAATATATGGCCCCATGTGGGCCTGGGGCGTGCTAATGTTGCACAAGAATTTGGACCACTACTTAACCCTTGCATGATCGTAAGAGGCGACTAATAGGGTTTTAATGTAAACTGGAGTTTTTGTATATCTGAT
The DNA here is from genome assembly GCA_032358795.1 of Nuttallia obscurata. Lineage (NCBI taxonomy): Eukaryota > Metazoa > Mollusca > Bivalvia > Cardiida > Psammobiidae > Nuttallia > Nuttallia obscurata. Next base: position 3,247 of record JAULCC010238403.1, on the reverse strand, counting down.
TCTCCAGCAGGTATTAAGTTGTTGGATCCATACCCCATATTTTTATCTCGATGTAAATGAGATGTGAATCCAACAAGTTTTTTCCTGAATGGCGCCATATAACCTATACAGTGTTGCGGTGCCGTTATACCCAACTCAATCAATCAATCTTCTGATATGAGTATAACTTTGGATCATCTATCAAAAAGTCAAGCAAAATAAGTGTTTTGACAATGGTTTCTGATTACAAAGAATGTTTCTCATTATCAACAGTAACTGTAGGACTTTGATCAATTTATTCAAGTTGTTGCCAATCAATGTTGCCTTTTTTTCCTCAGAAATATCAATAACCAACGTAACATTATTTCATTGCCATAACAAATTCTGCACAAAATGGTGGTATAAAACAAAAACAGAAAACAGACCTTATAGAAGTTTGTTTACCTTTTGGCCTTCAATATGCATTAAATGATACAATTTCTGAAACTTCCAATGGCCTTGACCTACTTTTAGCAAAACAACGAAAGACGATTATCCAAAACTACAGCTTGATTAAGCATATCACACAAGTATAATTGTTCTTAACTCTCTTATTACAGATAAGTTCCGGTCTCTATCTGTTATGCGCCTCACTTTTCTTATTTCCCCTTCACCAGCTGTAAAGCCTCAAAGAATTATCGCACAGCAATTAACAATAAACAATATTGTAGCAGTAAACAAATACATCCTTCAATATGACTGCAACTCTAGACAAGAAAGGGAACAATGTGTATCATTCATTGTCTGTAATGTAACGGTGTCTTTATAAATGTCAGATAAACCATATCACAGACATTTCAATTTCTGCTACATGTGTATGCAATGAGTTTTAATTCACAGATCAGCTGCCAATCGATTAGTGCCAGCCTAAATATCATAATCAAGCATCACCTTCGACTACGTCTGTTTCCATGCAAATCATCATTAATGTTTGATTTTCTATGTGTTCTACTCTGCTGGCGACCAAGCCTAGAATTTGAATCAGGAAGATCATTGATACCTGTCATTCTATTGCCCCTTTCTAAATAATGTTCGTCGTCTTTATATTGACTGGCAACGTTATGTCTATATGATCTGCTAGTACTTTCTAATCTCATTCCTGATCCATTAACACTGTTTAACCTTTCATGACCGTCCGTTTCTGCTCTGATATTGTTACCTCTGAAAATTGTTTTCAAACTATTTCCATTATCTGCCATCGACAGCGATTGTTCGCAGGCGCGAGAGTCAGTATTCGGATCCGTGTTGTCATCCCAGGACATTTGACTGCTTATGTTACGTCTGTTACCTCCATTTCCTTGATACAGCTGATATCCAGATGACGAGCTTTCAACAGGTTCTCGTTTTGCTACGTGATTGATGTCGATCAAATATTTCTGTATTGTCTGCACACAGTCTTCCCGATTAATCGATTTAAAAATTTCTTGAAATCCTATCAGCGAAATATTTCTATCTTCAATCACATTTATAAGATGGTCCGTTGGGCTGTCAAACGTTTGCAGCTTTGGTATACAGGCATCAAGGTCGAGTGTTTCAGCTAAAGCTCTCCAGTCATTACCACCCACATGTTTGGGAGGATCAAGCAGCACACAGAGCGACTGTCTCAGCTTGTGAGGCACTTTTCGGGGGCGGGACACTGAAGCAATTTTGTCGAAGTCCTCCGAACACCCTACATTATTGATGTTCACGCGGAGCGTGTCGGCACCGTTCGCTGGAGGAACACCCGTACTGGTATCTGGACTTTTACCTTCCGTTCGAACGTTCAATGAAGAATCGGTACCAGACGAATGAAGACTGCGGTTACCAACGATATTGTTTACATTAATTTCAATATTATGGTGCCTGTGGCAGGCTATTTCGTTAGGAACGACTGGCGTCACGTTGTCTTCGGCCACCTGTATGAATATCTTTTCTTGATGTTCTTCGAGCTTACTCTGATACGTGAGCAGATGAAGGCTGAGCTCAATGGCGACGTCCCTATGGTTCATCTGACTGTGACCTTGACTTTGGCTTAACGGGCGACGCTTGTAGCAGACTGATATGTGTGGGCAATGACCGTGCCATATCTTTAAAAATGATATCTTATCCATATTGTCTATGTCGACTAATTCCCAACCGTCCGAGATATACCTGTTGTTAAATAAAGCACACGTTAAATAAAAATAGAAAAAGTACAACAGATAATAATGGTTCAATCACATATATATAAAAGGCCATATTCTCAAAACTCATTAACATAGAGTATTTAATTTTACAATTCAAAGTACAATAACGCATTCAAATAATATTTGCAAGGAAAAATGTTGAAGTTCGAAAGTAAACATTTAACATTCTGTCTACAAAATAATATAAAACTAGAGCTTGTTTTTGACAAAAAACCTATGTCTCCCCAACCCCATCCCCACACACACCTTAAATCCACTAATTTGCCAATATACAATGACACCGACTGATGATGAGGAATGCATATGTGAAATAATTTTAAATTCTGTTAAGAAACCTCACAGTTATGGCCTGGACAAGCTAAATTTGAGCCAATGTTGACCTTCACCTTTGAGATACAGACCTGGGCCTTGCGCATGCCACACCGCCTGATGATGAGGAATGCATATGTGAAATACAATTTTAAATTCCGTTGAGAAACCTCAGAATTATGGTCCAGACAAGCAAATCCGGACAGACGGAAGGACGGACGGAAAGCACAAAATCAATGTCTCCCCACTATATTGGGAGACATAATGAATCCATTAATGGACGTGATTCATGCCGGTAAATGTTTTGAATAGCGAAGACAGATTCCTTTAGTGCTAATATCTCTATTCCCTCAACAGACATTCATTTGAACTTATTTGTTTAAGCTTTATAGTGTTGAAAGCCTATGGCTAGCATAAAAACATTGGAGTCGGTTTCCTGGATAAAGCAGTATTTGGTGTCATAGGAAGGTCAGGAGAGAGGCCTTCTTAAGGGCTCGAACTCGCAACTTCCTGCGTGCAAGGCGGACATTTTATCCACTACACCCTGTCCCCTTACAACAGATACATTAACACTTTAATTGTACTCTTATCAACTATAGTTAACGGCGGCTTTATCAGCTTTAACGTAACTGACCGAAATATAAGTACTTTATGCATATCATGGTTCATTTTGTTTTTATGGTGTTTTCCTAATGTTTGCGATCAAATTGTATAAAAGGGGAATTTCAAAAAGCAAGTAAACACGCAGTTACTAC
>JAULCC010238292.1:0-12575 GCA_032358795.1 Nuttallia obscurata | reverse complement strand
TTGCTAGTTTTAGTTACATGATTAATTCATCCTCAACAATAATTGTTCAAATCATTATTATTTTGGAATATATAACCTTTTGAATAAGTAAATAGTGGTTTATACTGGTTCAGTCTGTTCTTTAAATGTATATTTTATATAACACACCACTTTCTGAATGGCCATTGCTGTGGTTACTCCAGACAGGAGACTAAATTTGCAGCATAGAAAGTTGTCCAATAATTGTTTTGATCTTCATTAACAAGTCTGAACTCATTTATTATACCCTTAGAATTGTTGGGGGATATTTCATTTTTAGCAACTGTTATATTGAAGTCTTTTTCAAACATCTATAAAATTGTATGATGTTTGTTTTCTACTTTCAAGTCTCTTGTAGTTTAGACATAAGACAGAACTTTATTAACAGAAAAGAATGTTGTTAGTTTTACAGACTACATAATGATTACTGGTTAATGGTATCAACTTGTATGTAGGAGAGGTTACTTAGATCTAAACAGTATTTCATTTTGAATCAGGGACCGGTATTTGAACTGTTCTACAAGTATAATTGGTCGCAGAAATTTTCTAGTTCATAGAAGTATCATTCTGAGTGCTTTGAATATGAAATATGATATGTGTGTATACATCTTCAATGAATAAATCACAATGTTATTTATACTTTATAAAAATCACTGATTTTGGGTGAACACTGCCCGGCTATCTGGACAGTATTTCAAACTATTACCATGGCAATTAGCATAGATTAATGCTTAATATATACTGATATTCATCAAATCAGTTGTTAAACTGTCTTGAACATATAAATCTGCTTATATACTTGGAAATAAAATTTTGACCAATAGAATACATAAAAAGTTAGCATTAGAAAACTTCCTTGCTCCAGGAATGTTCTATAGCTTAGAATACTAGATGTCTGCACATCTTCATTTAGAAGTTGATGATACAAATCACTAAAATAGTAGTTTATATGTTCACACTAGAGCCAACATTGAGAGTATAAATACATATAAAACTGAATGATTTACTAAATATCCAATGTATCTCATGACCTTTACACAGTTAACTTTTCTATATTTACAGCCATGCAGTTGAGTACCCTACACAGCATCCCACAAGCTACCTCTCCAGTGACAAGTCGTATGATCCAGGGGGCCAACAGCCCCGGACCCCTTGACTCGTTGATCTCAGTTCAGGATCCTCTCAGCTATCTGCAGGCCACAAGCCCACAGCCCACAGGATTTAGTGGTCTAAACCTTGCCCGGGTAAGTGGAAATATGCTTTTGTCTTTTATTGAGTTTATATAATGGATTCACGCTTCTTATTTTGAGTTTGTTTAGTGCAGTTTTATCGTGCCACTTTTAGGCTTTATTACTTACATAATCTTTCTGGAAAATATATGCAGCAGGCAGGTCTGCATTATTTTTTACTAAAAATTCCATTTGATAAATGCCATAGAATTTTAATTATACAGCAGTGAAACTAGACAGTAAACAGATAATATTAGTATTATCTTACTATATTTCAACAAAGTCTACATGTATGGCATTTCCTTAATTGCTGTGTTAAAAGATTTGCCTACAACACATCTTCATGTCAATGTGTATAAGTTATAAACTATAATCGGCGAACTATAAACCAAGCTATTTTATATATATTTGCTGTAAAGTAATCATTTGTGTAAAATTTGATGAATGAAGTTTATTTCATGAAAATCACAACAATTGCTAAATTGGTTTTTACTTCTTGAATCCTTTATTTTTATCCATGGTTTATACTGAGATTATTTGTATTGACCTGATAATTAAAAACTGCTTGATCCAGTGCAAAAAATACAAGGATGAAAACAAAGGTATGGAATTAGTATAACCTACATGTAGAAAGACATGCAAGGGAGATAACTGGTAAAAGTTCTATACAAAACTGGGAATAGACATTATTCAAGGGAGACAACTGTTAGAAGTATTTACAAAACCAGTTAAATGATAAAAAGAAAAAAAAAGTAAAATTGGTTAAAGAAGTATATTTAATTTTTCAAAACATTTTTTGATGTTCCAATAATATATAAGTTTTAAAATAAAAACTTATTTTTATGTGTCATTGTTTCTTTGTTACAGCCCACCCAGCTTGTGAGTTTCCAGAACGGCTATCATTAAAATAGCCTGCCCTTGTAGACAGGTAAGACATTTTAGATTGGTTTTGCTAACTTTGATTAGGCATTCTAGCTAATGTTGTATAGCATAATACTGAAGCAATACATAATAATGATAATAATTTAAAGTCTTTGGCAAGAACAATTAAGCTTTGATTGAGCTGTCTTTGGGTTTTCTCAATATAATCTTCTGAAAAGAGATCCTGATATAAGATTTAAAAATTTATTTACAAAGTGCATTTTGTATTGCAGCACAAAATATTTTAAATTGGAATATTTAAATGAAAGTATTTTACATTCCCTTGAGAGATAAATATTGATAAATAAATAACCTCAGTTATTTTTTTTCAGACCACAAGATGAAACCTAACACCAAAGATTGGAACTGGAAAACTGCTTCTCTATTGTCATTTGCTTATGAAGGTCCAGGGTTATATAACCAAAGAAGACGAGGAAATAAGAACATTTTTGTAGCCGAGATAAATGGCTAATACTACAGCACAGAAACGTTAAATTCTGTTCTATTGAAGTCTGTCTAACGATTATGAAGTGATTTGACTTGAGTATGTTGAGTCTCATTATCGTAACGTTATATATATAAATATATATATCTATCTATGTTATGGCCATGATGGCATTGTTATAAATATGACCAAATGTCCCATTTATTTAGTATCTGCAAATGCTAGAACAGTGACTAAGAAATACAGGAGATGTTGGCCAAATGAAGTCAACTTCTTGGAGAAATCTGAGTTTATATTGACTTAAATGCTGAACATAAACTAATAATTCATTATGTTTAGTTTCAATATTTAAAAATAAAAAATTCAACAATTTAATGTTGAATGATTTGATTAGAATGTGGCATTGGAAGGGTTATAAATATTTCTACTGCAGGTGTAGTGACAAATGCCTACAGTAGATATCAACAAGTTCTGCATTTGCATATATTATATAATGTTGTATATAGATTTGACTAAAACAATATTTGTTGCAAAACTTTTTCTTCAGTTTGTGATTTTTAGCAATTTTATTTTTTTTACTCTTACTTTACTTATATTTTTGATCACATGATGTGTTTGTTTCGCCATGCGAGTTTTTGTTTTGCTCGATTTTTTTCTCTCCATACTTTTGATGCATACTCTAGTACAGTAGTAGTGTTGTAAGCTATGGACGTCTCAATTCTCATTTGATTAGATACAGTACTGTATATAGTGGGGGACTTATTTTTTCTGAAAGGGGCAAATGTGACAAAGTTGCCGTGGATATAAAGCTATACGTATAATGTACAGAACAATATACAATGAAGTATAATGTCTTTCAGCAGTGTGGAATAGAAGTAGCTACCTACTGATGGCTGTCAATATGTTGTTATAGGATTTTCCCAATCTTTTCATTAACCCCAAAATGAACATCAATATTTTAGATCATAAATCATAATTTAGAAAAGCAACTTTGATAGGTATATTGTGATACTAAGTTAATCAGTGAAAGTTTATAAATGTAAGTTAAGAAATTTTTAATTCATGTTGTCAAGGTTTCTACAGGAATTGTGTTCAGGTCGTGACTTTTTTTTCTGTTGAAGTAAATACGCTTGTTTTTTTTTTAAGTTGTTCTTGCAATTTTTTTTCCCCTACTGTTTTCTATGCTTCCCCAAGTGTTCTTCATGTGTGTGTTAACTGTTGCTTGGAGTGTTCTGGTAGATTTTCAAAATTATTTGAGATAGGTAGATAGATATTCTGTCTGCAAGTCTGTTGGGTTTTATCATTTCTTTTTTCTGGTTTGAACTTTGTTAATGATAAACACTACGGTAAATTAAATGACAATTGAGACGGAATATGTTGATTGTACATAGGGTGGTAGGACCAACTTTATTTCCTGTACATGTACGAGTGTTCCCTATATAGGTACGGTACTTGTACTCCACAAGCATTCTTATTGAAATTTGTATGCAAAACTTCTGTTGATGCTATGTGATACGGTCATGTGATCATGTTTTTTGGTCACATGACATTTTCTTCCAAGTAGCTGACTTTTTATTGTATCTTTCGCTAGTTTTTGACATTTTTATTATTTTCATGTAGAAAAACACATAAGTTCACCCACGGATTCAGTTGATGCATTTTTATCACGAATATACTAACGTGTTCCTATAGCTTTGTGCAGTTGTCTATAAACTAAGGAGCTACATGTGGTACACAGTAATATACACTCTTATACAAATGAAAACCAGCAAGATTGCAGACAAGGTAGACCCTAGTCCTATCTGATACAAGGCATATGACTGTATTTGCTGTTTGCTAATTTTTATTGTTACTTTTCCCTAATAGTAACCATTGAACGGTTGAGTCAGCTGAAATTAGTGTTTCATTGTTGGAAAAAATGCATGTGTCCACATTTTAGATTCAAGAATCCTCTTATTGCATTTCAACAAACATCCTTAAAATTAAGAGTAGTAGAATTTAATTTAATTTGAAATGCAAAAATGATGATAATGTACTTTACATTTTTCACCGCCTTAGGTGTACACATGACAGTTCCATAGTTATAGACTTTTCATGCCCTAGTCCTTTTCTCTGTTTCTGGCATTTATTCCCTATGACTAAGCCGACATAGTGCTGTCCCCATTTTTTAATCCAAATGATGAGGTGCTATTACTACATAGTTTCTACGGTAACATGTTTTACATGATATACGCAAAAGCAAATGTATACGCAAGCAATGCCACCATTTTTAATAGCAGTGCTATTTTCGTAGGTTAGCACTTTATTCTCATGGCAATGGACATGATTTGTCTCATATCTGTGTCATGTGTGTGTTTTTAGATTAGCGCGGCATAGGAATATTAATATTGTAGAAATAATCTAACCTTGTAAACGTTCAAAAGCACGAAACTTGTATTTTGTTCGGTCAGCATACCATTGGAAAGCACCACCGTTTATATATATATATATATATACGTATACAGAAAACATGACATGTGTTTGGTTAGTTAAAAAAGCATTAAGTGTGAAAAGGATTATTTTTGTCACATTCTTTGCAAATAATTCAATCTGTAACACATTGAATTACTTCCTGTTCAATATTTAGGTGGAAGTGGCTAAAAATAGTTTCTATAATTGAATTATACCACACAAAATGTTTTGAAATGTCTGCATTTGTTCCCTAGCTGACATCAATATCTTCATAGAATTTCTGTTTGGACCCATTAGGGTTGGCTAGATGACCTTGTAGTTTATACAGAGCCAATTGATCAAATCCGTGTCTGATATTCCTTTTTTAGAAGATATTATTCTGTACTCAATTATATATGCTATCACAAAAGAACAAAAATTACTGCAGAGTTCTCATAGAAAACTTGATAAATTAGAATTATTTATTACCTAGAATAGAAAAATTGCAAGGAAAACTAGAAATCTAGAATTCAGAGCTTATTAACTTTACATATATACACACCTGTGTTGGCTGTATGTTCTGTGTTTAATTTTTGGAGACCTTTTCTTACATTACAATAAGCTGCTTATATTAGAAGTTCATTTTTGTTCTGCCATTTTCTGTTCATTATTCAGCATTCAGTGTACTTTAAACACCATTTGCTGTATTTATTGATATTTCATACATTTCGCGTCGTCATCCTTATATATTTTTATTGAATAAGACTTTATTTATGATCTTGTTTTTAAATGGAAAACAAATCGGGTATTTTACTATTTAATGTTAATATGAGCAATAATCTTGTAGTTCATTTTAGGTTGATTAGGCAGACCTAGGCTTAGTTCAGCTTGGCAGAGGCCATTTCCACCAAATTACATTTTGACCTTCACTCCACATGAAAGCAACGTAGCGGCTAATAAATGGCAAGATTTGACAGAAGTTGGCAGACCTATCGGGAAGTAAAATGTCTCGGAAAAGTAATTATCTGATATTTTGATAAAAGAGTAGGAGTATTGTGGAATTTCATTTGTAAAACAGTTTCATCAATATTCCTCTTTAATTGGAGAAAAATATAGTAATCACTCATTCATCAACTACTGAATTATGGGAAACTATTTAGAGTAGATGATTATTTTCTCAACAAATCATACTTGATCAAATAGTTGTCCAAAAACTTTGGCACCGTGTATGATATGAAAACAACTCTAATCAGTATGGCTTGGCCTAAAGTTTTTGTGTTAGAAGGTACTTTTTTTGACCCAGTGTGCAGTACTGGAGATAAAATTGCCTTTTCCAAGTAAAGCTTGCAGAACCTAATGTTAGTTTAGTGGAAATGGTTCCTACCTTGCTGGTAGGATAGAAATTATAGACAAGTAACCCTCACAAAAACTATACACATTTTTCCTTAATTTATATATTTGTTGATACATTGTTGAAAATTGGTTCTGTTTTACCTTTTAAACCCAGAAATGTGTGTTATATTCACCTTGTGATGATGTTATCTATATTTTGAAATGTATATCATATGTACAAAAAGTTATTTTAACTATTTTAACCAAACTTGGCATGTTTTCTGGATGAAATTGCTTGGCACCACATTTTTTACCCTGTGGTGAATCAAACTATGTATGTTTTTATGGATAATTGTTGTACGCGACACCTCCGATCTCTCCGACGCCAATATGAGCTGGCCCAGCACTGTAGAATTATATACACACTTATTAAAATAGTTTATTTCACTGTACAATTTAGCATGATTTGAAACTTACCCACCTTGGTATATTTTTGGCTTTTAAACATTGTTCAGTTTTTACGCAGCATGGTGGCCCAACTACACAACTTACATTTTTTGAAGATTATTAAATTATAATTTGTAGAATCAAGTGAACATGTGTATGGTAAAGTTTTTGCATAAAAATTATTTTTTCAAAACACCATACAAAAGAAATGGCAATAAGATGGAAATTTAAACTTTACAATTATATACATTATTCAGCTATTTATCATTAAATTTTTATTGGGCAGTGGTTCATGGTAAAAATATGAACATTGCTACAGTTTGTATGGAGTGTGAACCATTTGTTACTGAAGCATTTTGTGTGTGTATGTGTTTGTTTGAGGGTGTTTGTGAGAACTTTGTCGTTATTGTGTGTTTATATTATGTATGGAGTGCAGATTTACTTACCTGTACAAATTGATTATGTATAAAAATGGGGGAAGCCTAGTTCAATACAGATGATAAATGTTACAAATATGGACTTTATGGTCGTGACTTTAACTGGGAGTACATTTCATATTGAATATTGCGTTTGTATCCTTTCGGAGTGGTGTTTAAAGCTGATTATTCACATACTTAAATGGTGAATATTTCTGCTGAGTGTCTGACTCTGGTTGAACAGTTCAAAATTGGGGTGAAGAAAAAGGGTGTGGTTTATATGTCTGTAACAAGTACATCTTCTTACGCATTTAATCTGATCTTGTTTGTTGATAACCTCTCATTACGAGTGTGTGTCTGTATGCGTGTCATATGGGAGAAAACTAATGTTTTGTGTAAGTGATAGGTTCTTGTTTATATGAGAGTTGTGAGATATACTGGTTGAGACTTACTTTGTACAGTAATATCATTATTACCTATACATGCTTGTCAACTACTGTGTACAGATTGCTTTTTTGTTATGTGCATGCATGATTTGTGGTACTGATAAAAAAACGAAATTTCAGAACTCTTTTGCATTTGGGTCTTAATTTAACACATATTCTTTTCATCAGAAAAAAAAAAATGTTCAGTTTGAACTTCTTTTCAAAAGAACCAACACAGCGCATTTATAAACATTGTCAGTTAGTATGTCTTAGCTCTGTTCTTAGTAGTAAAAAATCAACTTAGTAGATTTGTTTTTGTAAAAGCAGAAAAAAACCACCAACGAATACCATTTTTTATTTGCTAGCATATGAATGACATCTGATTTCTCAAATTCATGTTTGTGTATAAACCATTGTCCCAGATATTGAACTGTTCTTGCAATGTTGTTTTTTTTATGTTTGTTCTCCCATCGCTCGTGAGTTTTCTTACAAGTCTGTATGGGGGTCAACAGAGATATGGAAACATTTGCAGTTACAATAGACAGTTGTCTTGGGGCTTTGTTATGTTGTAAATACTGTTTATCATTCTATTTGTACTAATCATTTTAACCAAGTTCCACATTTTGTTGTTATAATATACTTGAAAGTGGTGTTGGCGAGTGCTAAAAACAATGTTAGAAGTTGAGATGTAATCAAACCCCTGTGTTTTCCCCTTCGAAGGAAGTGTGACAAGTTTGATGACGAGATGTGAGTTAAACAGAGTTATAGTTCTTGCAATTTTTAGAAGAAATGAAGACAAGAGTTGTAGCTCTTGTATTATTGGGAAGAAAACAAATAAGGTAACTAGTTACTTTCTACCCATTCCTGAATTAGGGAAGAAACATGGCTTGGATTATGTTCTAGCAGGAGTTGGACTTTCTCAGATAAAACACCAAAATATCATAGGCAGTTGGCTTCTCTCTGATGTTCTCTAAAATGTATCCCGGCTGTACACACCCCACATGTATCTTACATATGCTGGGATATATAACAACAGCATTTTTGACAGGGGAACATTCTTTTGTGATATATATACATCACACAATACATCAGTAAACCATGTATTTACAAACATACAATTATAACTTGCTTTTAAACTGGAATTTCAACTTCTTGAATTAAACCTGCACATTTGTAATATACAGTGTTTGAATGGAGACTTTCATGATCTGTTGTCTAAACAAATAACACATGCATCTCAGGTTTTTGAGTTTGTCAAGCAATATACCACTGTAGTGAAGATTTTGGTAATTTGCAAAGTTAATAAAAATGATCTCATAATGTTTTGCATAGTTTGGCTTTTTTAGTAGTTGTTCAAACAATTATTTCTGTATTAAATTAACATTTAGTCTGATAAGTATGTAATGAAATCAATGGATGAAATAGAAATAATCCCTCTGGGTTATTGGCAAAGTTTTAAGAATTTCTGTGGTGGTAAGACAGGTTTAATTCAGTGAAGTTGAAAGTTGTTCAGTCCTTCAGTCGCATAGTATACATCCTGATAAGACTTTTAACATATCATTGTGCTGATGTAACTTGGGAACAGTGTCCAGGGGGCGTGTCGCATATTCTCCAATAGTAACGCATGTATCATAGTAGACAAATGTCCACATTATTGTTTTCCCTTTTCCTTTGTTTGTGAGCTGTACTGGCGTCATGTTTTTAAGGTTTTCTTCCAGTGAAGAACAGACTTTAAAAATATCACACTAGTTAATAAAGGCAGTACACAATTGTGTACACACAGTAACACTATATAAACAGTGCATGTTTTAACACCGGCCATAGGGTATACCCGTAAGTTTAGATTTAGATTAAATATAGTAGGATTCGTAGAGCCGCTATATCGAAGCTTAATATCTTTGAGAATGTAAATAATTCTGAAATCTAAATTATTTTTGTAAATATGGATATGTATTTTTAGGACAGTGCCGTGTATGTTTTATCTGTATTCCCCTGGGAACTGTTCCTCAAGATATAATGGAATGCTTGTTTCAGTAGTTGAAGTAGGTTGGAATTGGATGAAGAATCTGAAAATTCAGTGATATAATTATATACATATACATTTTGATGTTTAGTGTAGCAATAATTGAATGCCATGTCACTTATTATGCAACATTAAATCAGCATGTAAATTTTCTGCCCACTAGAGTAGATACCATGCTATTGACTGACACTTACTAAGATTGGTTTAATGCAGCAATAGGAAAACCACCGTGGTAACATGCAAATTAAGCACAGATATGACCAAATAACTTCTCCACCTTTGCTGTCCTGTATATTTAATCTGATTTGACAGGTTCACAGACAATACAGTAGATGCAGTCTGTCATTCTTAAAGGTCTGTGCACAATGTGAATCTAATAATGACTGGATAAATGAAAGAACAGGTTAAAATAAAGCAAAGCAAGAGCTTAAAAATAGTTTAAAAAAGTGTTTTTTTAAGAGAACTGGATGGCCAACTATATTGGTCTGGAGAAGTTATCTACTTGTTGATTGGTGGATTTATCTACATTTTCATTGGTGGATTTATCATCTTGTTCATTGGTGGATTTTTTATCATGATATGGTTATAGCTGTGCCATAATTCAGTGTTGGTCCATGGTGGTTTTCATGAAGTCCTGTGTCATAAGGAAACAAGGACTATTTATTTGGCAATGTAGAAGCAGTAGGGAAATTTAATGTCTCCTGTATCCAAACTGGCAACTACTTTTTGTGTGCAGATATTAGTACTTTAGTACCCTCCCAACAAACATTTAAAACCTTTTTCAATGCTTATACATATCTATAGGCACAGAATATACATAGGTCTTGGGACTATATAAATACTAGAGGCAGATTCCTTTGATTTTAATACTAATTAAAGTAGGCAGTAGCATCTTAATGAACAATAGTTAATATTGAATTTCTTGCCAGACATTAGAAATTATGGAGTTAAAAATAGTCTACAGAATATATTTAACTAATTATAAGTAGAATTAATAGTGATAGGAGAGGATGAATCTTACGTTATGTATTAAACCAATTTTATTGACTCAGTGAATGGTATTGAGAAGCCACGGGATAAAATACATGTGCCAAAGGGTCCACTGGATGGTCACGTGGTATTGATCACGTGACTGGTCATTTGACTTTGTACCTAGATGATGCATCGGCAGTTTGTTTTTGCTCATTTAATCAAGTACACCTTTTGCACACAGACACACAGATATGTTGTGAAAAACTGAAGAATTCTTTGAAAGACACTTCTGGATCAGAAGTTGTCTGTCAGTTTAAGTACTTAAAAGTGAGGGAAAACAAACAGTGATGCTTTAACCAAACTGTTGAGAACATTTTTATTAAGCATATTTTTTAGTGTAACGTGTTAAGGAAGGCTATGTCTCAGATACACAGAGCGACAACACAGGAAAATCGACCAATAGAAGAACCTGTATGGATCAAGGAGGATTGACTGGGAAACATGGCAGTTTTTGAAAGCCTTTACCTGATTGGATAATTGAATGGGTAAAGGAATTAGGTAGAAAAAGGGTGTTACAGGTATGGAAAGGTCCATGTTCCTTTGATGTCACTCACTTTCAAACATGATTGTTTATTGGGTTATGTGTTATTGTCCATGTCAGACTTTTACTCTAAAATAAAAACGTTTGAACTGGTGATATGTGTTAGTCTTTAGTTGTCATTACCGAATAAAGTAGATTGGTTTTACTTGTGTGTAAGATTAACCAGCGGAATATTGCATCATACTAACTATGGGAACATTGCAACATAATGGGTTCATTGCAACATAATGTCCATAGGCACACTGCAACATAATGTCCATGGGCACATTGCAGCATATTGTCTATGGAAACATTGCAACATACTGTCCATAGGTACATTACAACATACTAACCATGGGCAGATTGCAACAAAATGTCTATTTGCTCCATAGGTACATTGCAACATAATGTCCATGGGCACACTGCAGCATACAAACCATGGACACATACTGTTCATGGGCACAAGGCAACATAATGTCCATTGGCACATTAGAGCTTTATTTCAATGGGCACATTGCAACAAACTGTCCATGAGCACATTGCAGCAAGATGTCCCTGGGTATGTTGCAACATAATGTCCATGAGAATGTTGTAAAATAATGTCCGTAGGCACATTGCAACATTATGGTCATGGGCACATTGCAACATAATGTCAATGTGCACATTGCAACATTATGCACATGGGCTCCATGTTCACATTGCTTCATGTCCATAGGCACACTGCAGCATACTAACCTTTGGCACATTGCAACATATTAGTAGCCACAGGTAAATGTAAATACTGTCGTATGGGATTTGGATGTTTGTGATATGTTATGCCAGCATCCCAAATAAATGTACCAGTCAGTCTGGTATTGGTCAATTGAAACATGAGGGTCCTCCGTGGCCGAGTGGTTATGGTCAATGACTTGCAAGATCTCACCTATCACCGCTGTGGGATTGTTTCCCAGTATGGACACTTTGGATTTTTCTTCAAGTGAGGAAGCCTTCCAGCTCGTTTGCGTAAGATCGGTGGTTCTACCCGGGTGCGTTTTGTGTCTGACATAGTGTACAGAGGTCGCCAGGGGTCTTCCTCCACCTGTAATGAGCTGAACATTGCGATATGGCTGAAATACTGTAAAAGCGACGTTTTATTCTTAATAAACAAACAAACATATTGGAAACAGAATCATGGCTTATTAGGTTACGTGTCTCTGTTGTATGCTGACATTGTTCTATATCATTGGTTTTAGAAATTGTATGTTATTATTCTTTTTTCATTGAAAATTTAAATTGATTCTTGGTCACATCGTTAATCTGACCCTCACCGACTCTGTTTAATACATTTCATATATATA
>JAULCC010238181.1:0-12575 GCA_032358795.1 Nuttallia obscurata | reverse complement strand
CAGGCACTCCTGAATTATGGCCCTTGAATTACCACAAATATGACGGGCGTATTTTGTGTCAGTTTGGCACTCTTGTTCTGATTTATCAAAACATAAGTATATCCTGAATAATGGTGTTGATACAATGACCTTCTACTCCAGATGGACAAATTATTGGTACCATTAAGTTGTCCTCCAGTTGGACAAGTGCATTGCACCATATACTTGTCCTCTTGTAATACAAGTGAGTTGTACCATAAAGTTGTCCTTCAGTTGATCAAGTGCATTGTACCAGAAACTTGTCCTCTAGTCAGACAAATGAGTTGTACCATAAAATTGTCCTCCAGTTGGACAAGTGCATTGTACCATACACTTGTCCTCTTGTCAGACAAGTGAGTTGTACCATAAAGTTTATAAGTGCATTATACTATAAACTTGTCCTCTAATCAGACAAGTGAGTTGTACCATAAAGTTGTCCTCCAGATGGACAAGTGCATTGTACCATACACTTGTCCTCTTGTCAGACAAGTGAGTTGTACCATAAAGTTTATAAGTGCATTAAACTATAAACTTGTCCTCTAGTCAGACATATGAGTTGTACCATAAAGTTTGACAAGTGCATTGTACCAGAAACTTGTCCTCTAGTCAGACAAGTGAGTTGTATCATTAAGTTGTCCTTCAGTTGGACAAGTGCATTGTACCATACACTTGTCCTCTTGTCAGACAAGTGAATTGTACCATAAAGTTGGACAAGTGCATTGTACCATAAACTTGTCCTCTAATCAGACAAGTGAGTTGTACCATAAAGTTGTCCTCCAGTTGGACTAGTGAATTACACTATAGTCTTGTTTGTTCTGATTTCTCATGTTCGGAAAAAAGGACACCAGTTTTTTTGAGCCCAATAATTATTGTACAGTAGACAATAGAATCAAGAGAATTTGTACTAATTTGCAGAGCAATGCAGGTTTTATAAGGGTATTTTATTTTTATGTCTTTTAGATGAAGAAGAGGGCCATAAAGAGGAGGCTAAACACGAACCACCAAAAGTTTTCTCAGATGAAGAAATAGCTAATATTGTAGATATGGTTTTAAAAGAGGATGATTTAAATTTTGATGGGTATGTTATTTAAACTTTCCTTTGTTATAAGGTCCAATGCCATTTTAAAGTGCAGAATGTCATGACTGTAGAACTAACTGCATATATTTACCACTTGTCTTAATCACTACAAATTGAAGTGTCATGTCTTTTAATTTGATGCAATTCTGTTTTTGTGGCGCCTTTTTGGAGAAAGTACAAGTTAGGGAGGCTTTGTCCGTCAGTCTGTCTGTAGGTCCGTCACAGAAAGTAAAGTTGGCTATAACTTTGCCATTTCTTAACTTTTCTTCTTCAAACTTCCACATTGTATTGCTTATGACAACAGGGTCCTGATACCGCCAAGTTATATAGGTCAAGGTCATATTTGACAGAGTCATGCCCCTTTTTTAACATAATTTTTTTTAAATTTCTGACAAAGTGCAAGTGGGCAACACATGTTCCACTGATCTAGTTATATCACTTTATCACTTTAGTTACTAAACTGTTGATAAAGGTGATGTCAAAAAATCACACCCCTAGTGATCAACTTGGCCTAAATCAAATGGAACTAGGAAATATTTGAATTGATACCTTATGTTAGATACGGTATCTGAGGATGGCCGAAATTGAGTACTGTTATTTCCTCGAGATTGTTTGAATAAGAACAAATAAAGGAAAAGAAAAACGGTTAATGGGATGAAGTTCAAAAGGGAGAAAAACTATGCAATTTGATATTGGGACACATTGTTTTAAATGTTTGTTTCGTTTGGGGTCCGCAAGATCTTTGATCATGAGACTTATCATATGTAGGGTGCTGTTATCTGTCATGTTTATATCGGTAGACTATTTAGCTTACATTCAGGCAGTATTTCAAATGTATATATATTACTTATTAGCCATATTTAAAATAACAACTTGAAAGCTAGAGATATTCAAATGGAGGGTAACACTTTCAAAAAAGTAGAGAATTTGAAAGAGGCATGGGAACTTTAAATAGATGAATCTTTTATTTGTTACATATGAAAGAGCTAAACAAAGAATCAACCTAATCTTATGATATGTAACAGAGGATAAAACTGTCAAATATATTAGATAAAAATGATGGAAATCAGAGAATGAACCTAATTACATTTTATGTATCAGAGAATGAACTGCACAAAGGCAAGCCACAATGACTGGTATGAAAATAAAAGGTTATTTATGATGGAAGTCTTTGCTCACCATTTTCTAATCAGTAATTTTCCCTACACCTGTTTTAGGTTGAAGCCAGATCTGATATAATAATTTAGGCCCTTTTGATATCTTTTTCATGCCTTTAATGGAAGATAAAGAATTTTGCTGTACTATGTGTTAGGAAATGCCATGCTTTATTTTTTATCTATTTTCAGATATATAGAATACGCAGAGTTTGTTACTGCCCAGAGGAAAGCTAAAGAAGGTTA
The DNA here is from genome assembly GCA_032358795.1 of Nuttallia obscurata. NCBI lineage: Eukaryota > Metazoa > Mollusca > Bivalvia > Cardiida > Psammobiidae > Nuttallia > Nuttallia obscurata. Next base: position 10,079 of record JAULCC010238181.1, on the reverse strand, counting down.
AGGTCACAGTCATCTCTGCTCACCACTCATCTGACGTCATACCATCATCTAACAGATTTTGTCATTACATAACCACACATAGTCTTTAACAAAACAGCATTTAGACTGGTCAGTGTAAAATGGTTGTATCTCTTTCTTCGTTACATATAAGATACAGCTTTTTTGCCCTGACTGAGCCATCTATTTATCATTTGTGTAATGTTGAACTGTCTCTGTCATGTGCGAGATAAAACAATTGATTAAATGTTGCAGTTATTCCTTTTCATTCTGGAGAATTGTTAGAAAGAAACAGACAGAGAAGGTGGGTCTGTTTTAAAGAGAGCAGTGGAGAATTGGTTATGGTAGCTGGTTGCGGGTTTGAGCCTCGAAGGGGGCCTTTCTCCTGACCTTCATTTGACACCAAATACTGGTTTTACCACTCAAAAGTGTTTCTGCAAGCCAAAAGCCTTCATCATAATCAAGCTGAAATAAAAATGTTTAAACTTATGCCTAGATAGTTTTGGACCCACTTTTTTTAAAGAAACATCTTGGCCATTTGAAAGTTAAATAAGCAAAGAAGTTGAAACTGGGTAACTGAAACAGAAAATCAAATGCAAAATGATATTGCTGACAGTTTCAAAGTTTGGTATTTGCTATGTCTTTATCAGCTGTCATCTTAGTAAGATTTTTGTTGGCTGGTGGTGTGTTTTTAAAACAATGTTTGTGTTCTCTGTACTTACACCTCAGCCACCCACACAACAGTGGGTCTCAACAAATTAAAAGTTGGGCCTTAATCTACATAGGTAAATTTCATTGAAGTACCAGTAATTATATTGTTACAAAGAAACCACTATCACATGTTCTAGTCACAAATGTGTTATAGAAATTAACATGCATTTAACTATAAATAGCCTTTGGTAACTTTCAAAAAGTGTTATTAATGACAAATAAACTTAAAAAACAGTAACCCTTTCAGGGCTAAATTGTCGCCTACTGGAAAAGTTTTCATATGCCAAAATTTTTTAATTTGCTTTTTCTATGAATTTTTCAAGAATTATAGTCTGAGAAGCGAATAGTTTGGATCTCAGATTAAATGCAGTGTTTTGTAGCAGCTTATCTTTATCCAGACTATTTGCAAAGGTGATAACTATTGGGGTCCAACACTGAAAGGGTTAATATTTTAAGTTCATAATTATTTTAGAGTCATAGATCTGAGTAATTATGATTCTAAATGTATATAATGATAAATATTAAAAGCATTGCAAATAGCTGGTAATAATCAGCCCCAATAAAGAAGAGAATTTGAAGTATTTATAATTGAAACAAGTCATGTGATTTCAGTATTTAATTCAATAATCACCAGAATATCTTTTTCAAGTATTCTTTAATATCTGGTATCTGGGGATGAAGCTTAAACCAGCTAGTTTGTATATTTATAAATAACAAACAGGCTCAATTTTTGCTTTTCTTAGACATTTTAACAATTAGCATACCGGTATAGCTGACAAGCACTAGTAGCAATGAATTATTGATAGTTTATTTATAATACACAGCTTACATATAACGGTGCAATTAGGGTATTAATTAATGTATTAATCATTTGATCATTACAATTGTTGATTCTAATTTTAACGTGTGTGAATGTTTAGTTTTATGAAAATACTAGGGATGGCAACTTTTCGGATTTTCTGTTCCAGTATCTGGATACTGTCTGGATGTCCATTTTTTTGTTAATTGACTTTTTCAATGGTTCTTTAGAGCTTGCATTTTGATACTGTGAATACTTTGCTGTTCATTTTATATCAACTACGTAGTACACCCGCTCTTTCGTCACAAAGTTAAATAAAAAAATCAATAAAGACATTCATTTATTACATCTTTTCTGTATACATTATATATCATATAAAGATGTTGACAAATGATTTGTAGTTTTTGTAGGCAACAAACCATCTGCATTATGGCTGTCTTTGCGTACCGGACTTGAAATAAAGTTCTATTTCCGGTTCAGTCTAAAACATGAAATACTTGCACTCAAAAGGTTTGTGACATGTGGCTTTGTTACATTTTCATTTTTTATGCCCCCGGCATCTATAGATGCGGAAGGCATATAGTGATGGTCCTCTCCATCTGTCTGTCTGTCGGTGCATACGAGGTTAACCAGATATTACCGTTTTGTCTAGCATTAACACGGCTTGCTTGAATGTTTTAAGTTGTTAAATGGTTGCTGCCTTGAACCATTCCCGTCCACAAATAACACCCAACGTCTATTTGAGCTTGACCTTGACCTAATTTGGACTTTGAAAAGATTAAAAATATAATATCAAGGATGCTACTGGGGGCATAAGCGTTTATTGAACATGGGATTCTTGTTCTATATCAAATTGAACAATTTCAGTTTTTTCAGAGATGACCATCATTAAAATAAGCACATTGATTGGATTTGACGATTCGTTTTGACTGTCTTTTTTAGTTGATTTAAAGGTGGCTAGTACGGTGATACTGGCATTATAGGGATTCCTGCAAGTGCTAACTGTGACATTCATTATCAAAACATTTGATGTTGATTGGAACACAAAATGGTCATTTAGTTTTCAAACACAGTGCTTAAGTTCACCTGGCAAAAAGTGTTTTTACAACATGCAAGCAGATGATTCAGTGATGCATGTATTAGGGGTCTGCATGCCATACATAATGTAGCTCACTAATAATCTTACAGACATGATAAATCACATTATGCAAACAGAAGGGATACATATCGTTCAAGTGTGATCATCTCTTGTCTTTTTTTTGAATTTTTCGAAAACTGCTTTTAAGTTTAAATATCTAATACAAAAAAAGTCATGTATTTTTTTCCCAAATATTTGGATACCAAAATGATATCCGGATATCCCATGGAAAAATAGATATCCAAATATCCAGATATTTGTTGCCATCCCTAAAAAAAAACAGTTAAAAAAAAAATTCTCTCAGACATATAACATTTGAAGATTTCATTATTTCTGTCGTACATGTTTTTTGTTTTATGCTCACCTTAGCCAGAGGCTGATGGTGGGCTATTGTGACTAGTCTCTGTCCATTGTCTTTTTCTCAACATTTGCTTCAGACAATATTTCCTCTAAAACCACTAGATGGATATTTACCATATTTGCTCTGTAGAATCCTGGCATGACCTCATTAAATTTTTTTAAAATGCTTCTTCTCCAATTACAGCATGGCCACACAAGCTTAAAATAAAAAGGCGAAAATCTTTGACAAAAGTATATATGGCCATAGCTTACATATTTTGCCTACATTCAATGTGACCCTGGTGTTAAGATTGGCAATGGCCCAGTGGTGTTCTATTTTACATACACTTGTAGAGTGAAAAAGTAAAAATATCTTCTCTTTTGAAATCATACATACTAGAGCACAGATAATTTGATTGTGAAAGCATAATTATGCAAGCACTTTACATTATTTGTTCAAATGGTGTCCCTTGTGTCAGATTTGCCTTGCTCAAAGGGTATCTTATAATATATATGCTAATGTAAGGAAAATTTTATAAATCTTTATATCTGAAACCATTTGGCCATACCTGATATAATTTGTCTGTTGTCATACACATATTCTCTATCAAGATTTGTTTAAATGGTAAAAACTTTGTTTTTTATTTTGTATGTAGGAAATTTCAGGTGAGTGCGATTGTATTTCATCCTTGGAATGTGAACAATTAGTTATACAATGATTTGATATTAAAATATGGTTTATATCACTTCTAATGATGAAAGATCACATACTGGTGTATTAACAAACACACCTAAAATGTTGAGTCGTGTAAAAATATTGTAATAGTAATACCATTGATGTATTATTACAAACTTCCTACCATTGACAAACAACTTTAAAGGATATATAGAACTTACCAAAAGTACCATAAATTTACAGGCTTTTTTATTTAAGATATGCAGATAAAGACTTGAGACCAAAGATTTCCATTTTGTGTGTGCGGTAATTGTTATATAGTGCTTTGGCTATGTAAATGTGTAGCACAAAGTTTTTACTATTTTAATTCTAGTCTTTGCATGGCTAGGTATAAAAGGTTGACGGCATAACGTATTTCTTCTGCATTTTAAATTCATATAATATTGTCACAGCTGTAACATTTCATGATCTGATCATTCTTTTCAAGAAATAAGGTACAATGTGTATTGTGCAAATATATCCGATTCAAAATCAGGAACACTATATTCTATAGGAAAAGGAATTATAAGAAAAAATTGAAGCTTTCTTATGTCAAAGATCAGAATGATGAATAATCACCTACTCAGAATAGATGATGTGTAACAAACAATTGGGTTTGAGGTTTTGAAAATTCTTAAGTATGATCTAATATTCATTCTTACATTTCAAGAATATCTTTGGTTGGAATTTATTATATGTTTTATTGTAGTCAATCACAGAACCAGGTGCACTCTGTGCCTGATATAGTGTTCAGAGGTCCGCCGGGTTCTTCCTCCACCTGTAATGAGCTGAACGTTGCAATATGACTGAAATACTGTTAAAGCGACATTAAATTCCAAACAAACAAACAAAGCATTTCTGGGTGTGAGAACAATGGTCAAGAAAGTTTTAAAACCTTGAACCCAAAACAGGTTATATCTTTTCACTTTCATAATGTATTGTAAAATTATCCTTAAAACATATATGGAATTGTCGTGCTTGATAGATAGGGACATTCATTTTGAGTATTGGTACTTTAGGGTTAATGATTAAGGTACAGTTAGATCACTGTAATCTTCACTTAAGTGTTGATTAGTAAATAATTTTTCTGCAGTTCTCTTCTGGAACTACAAAAGTGATAACCATTTTTAAATAGTGAGCACAGTCATTAGGCCATGCAATTTATTTATAGGCTGTTTGCTTTAAAGAAAAGCTACCGTTAAACCTGTCATAGATAGTTTATGGAATCACTGGTTCAATTTTTCTGGTTGGAGGAAACAGATTCTGATTGTTTAAATTTATAGCTGAATCGACTCTATATGGAAAACTTACATTGTGATAGTGGTGTTGAGAAAGGGGAATTTAAAGAAAATATTATTTTTAATGGCATAATGTTTTAAAATTTGTACATAACAGGTGAAGACACCATTGAAATTTCTGATTCAGATACAAGAAATCCTTAGTTAATATGGTTGATATTTGCTTAGTAATGTGATATTCTAGATATTATATCATGTTGTGTTTAGTTAGTTAGACTTGCAGTATTGTGTCACTTAGTTGGTAATTTTGTGCACATTTAGGATCACACCAGTATGGTTTAGTAAACAGTAACTCACTGCAATATAAGTAAAGCCCTAGTGTGCCAAAAGTAGCCTGACACCATTATACATCTACAAATCATACTACCAAAGTCACCAGCCATCACTTTGCTCAAGGAGGTGTTCATCATGATGAAGAAAAAAAATGTAATGATAGAGCAAGTATGAAAGAGGCTAGTTTAGAAGTAACCATTAGAAGTCATTTTCATAATTGAATACTCCATCTATGGCATCAGCTTCAGAACCTTCATTGCAAATTTTTAATGATGACCTTGACCTATGTTTTAATGTCTGACCTTGACATTAACTTTATATGATCTGTGGCTTTCAGTGACATTACAGATTATCTCAAATTTGTTTAAATTAGATTGAAATATTATATTTTCACAAAAATAAGTGTATAGTGTAGTATTTAATCTGGTTTTATCTATGATTATCTAAGATTATCTATGACCTTCAAATACAATAAAACTGTCTTGTTTTGACATATACCTTAAATAATCTTAGAACTTGACGACTTTATTAACCATGACATTACATGAGCTTTCCATAAACTCTGCTCTTGATCTGTTGTTCATATAGGTGTTGAATGCTGCTGGCAATGGCATCAATGTCTCTCCATAAGCTGGAAATATTATTTTTGTCAAATAATCATGTTTCTTGTTTAGTATAGTCATTCTATATGGAAATGTTCCAAGGTCATTATTGACACATTCTATTAGTCTCAGAAATAAAGCAAAGGGAAAAAGAACATTTTACATGGAAATTATCCAAGGAAATTTTATCGTCTTGTGATATTTTTCACAATTGAAACAAAGGAAATTGAGGTATTTTTCCACATGACTTCTCATTGATACAACTACGACAGGCCAGTTCTAAGGATGGAGACTAGATGAACAAGTCTCAAGATACAAAATGAAAGTGTGTTCAATACCATCAGAATACTCTTTTGGTTCAAACATATGCATATGGTTCATTTTATAAGGCATTATGTTGTTCAATTCTATGATATTATACAGAAATCAAAATTTAGATTTTTTTTTAGATGTAGTACATATTTATTACTTTTCACATTTGATACCTTTTTTTCACTATGTTAGAAATCAAAATAATTCCCTTGTTGCTGTTAACATAAACGATCTGCACTGCTCATCATCTACAACAACTCTTGAAATATCTTCCTTAATTGTTGTAGTCTTAAATCAAGTAATTCTATGAATATTTAGCTGGTTGTCGACTACACTTATTGCATAGCAACTGTCTGTTTTACTTAGATGTAAAACATACTTTTTTTTCAAAATTCTGTGTTACTATCACTCACTGTTGTATATTCTATTGTCTTTTAATCATGGTTTAAATGTTGGTTTATTTTTTGTAAATTTGGTGGTTGGTACATGGTATTCCAGTATTTTTGTCGTAGCATTGACTGCTAAGATTTTATCCTTTTTTCTAATTTGTAGCGTTGACTGCAGTGAGCAGTTTCTTTCAATGCAGTTTCTTTTTAATTTCTTTATTTACATTTCTTTTATTGATACAACCCAGTTTATTCTTGTTTTTAAAGTAAGTCCTATTAAGTAAAGATGTAATTTGTTTGAGTTAGACAAATTGTAGATCAGGGACACATCCTTTAAACCATAAAAAATTCCATGTGGTTCCAGGCTGTGCCTGGTGATAGATGCAAATGAGGTCTCTGTTTTCCCTGACATGATCAAGAAAGGTGACCAGTTGGGGTACAAACAATGGTGTTTCTGCGATTCAGTTTGTACAGCGGTTATAAATTTTCTGAATCCTTACCATATGTATTTTTTATCTGGATGTATACAAGATGATGATCTAAAAAGTCTATAACTGTCATGGCGATAGATCTGGATAAAATGTACACAGAATCAATTAGCATTCCTCTTTGCTTGTATTGTTAATAAAATAAAACAATACCTGCTGTAAAATAACATTTTAAGAATGTATGAGGTAAGAATGGCTTTTCTGTCTTATCATTATTGTTACATTCCAGTGTGGGTAACATGGAAAACTTAGTATGGTATGAGATGGTCTAGATTTCATATTGAACTTAAGTTATATCTTTTATATCACGATTGAAATATATGTGCACAGAATCTGAGAGCATTTTAGATATTTGGAACAGACACTCTATCTGTAATTAACACTGGTTTTAATATTTGCACCGGAGAGAATATGAATTAATGACCATGACTTTCTTGTATGTTTATATAGTTTAGACTTGCACACAATTTTCTTACTTGTTGTTTCTACATCATTTATTTAGATCTACAATGTGGGTCAAGTTTTATAAGTACATGGAACAGTTCCAGGCCTAGTGTTCATAAAACATTTTTTTTTCGGTCTCAGCTCAGTTTGAGAATGAAACTTTACTGTCATTTATATCAGAATTGGATGTTTTAATTTAATTTGAAATTTGAGTTGGCAATGAATATTTTGTATTGATTTTCAGTCTCAATCAGTGTTGTTTAGGTTAAAATTAGGTTAAAATTGCCAAAAAATTAAATGCAGAAAATTTCAAACTGAGCTGAGACTGAAAAAATGCTTTGTGAACAAGGGGCCATTATAGAATGGTCAGTGTTGAGTTATTTGCCCACATTGTATCCTAAACAATAATGTCATACAAGGTGCTATTTAATCTGACTTCCATTTTTTACCAATCCAGTGTTGTAAAAATTGACTGTGAACAAGAACTTAATTAAAACAACTCGAATGGTATGAAAAATTATTTGGCTAAGATTAAATTAGATTAAGGTTAAGCTCTCTACAGAATTTTACAAATGTACGGTATGTAAATTCTGTATGATTTGATTGTTCTTCAGGGCCTGTCTCATAAAACTTGTATGATAAAATTGTTCGTAAGTAAAGTATACTATGTGACAGACTTTTAAAACTGCTCAGATACCCATAAATGTTTATTTCCATGCTGGAGATATTTGACAGTTTTCTTATTATTACAATAAGGCTCCCCATTATATAGGCAAGGCTTGTGTCATATACATATATATATACTCAGTGTATTTAAAAGCGCAACACTTATTTATTTGTCTTCAACAGTTTAAAATAAAAAAAGAGGTTGTTAAAAATGACTGATTTTATAATTCAATTCATTTTGAAAAGTAACTTTTGCATGATACTCAGAGTCAGGAACAACTTTCTTTAAATATTATTTCTTACATTGAACTGAAGAATATTTAAATTTTATTGTACTTCAGAAATGTTGCATTTTTAAATATGCTAAATATATATAATTACTTTAAAACTTACGACCATGTTTCTTTTAACTAAAGATGTTTTATAAGATTTGTTCCGGTTTTCTACCAGCAAAAACCTCTTGTGCATGAAGAAGTCTTATAAAGACCCATCGTTTTAGCAGTTCTTAACTACTTATCAATCAATAAAGCTGTATATCAGCATGTTCATTATGAACAGTTTGATATTGGTCAATGCAGCCTAAGCAAAGCTTCTTGGAAATTGGGTTTGGAATTTACCAACTAGTTCTTAATACTTGAAACTCAAGAATAATCTCCAACACTCTCTTTGGCTTTCAGCGTTTTTTCCAGAATAGTTGGTGCTGGGAGCCAGATTATAGGGTTAGAGATTATTCTTTAGTTTCATGCCAGATCTTTGAGATCTAGTAACCAATAGAAACCGTTTTAAACATATAATGACAGTTTGACAAACTATAATGTCATGGGTAAAGTTAACCATGCACAGCCTTTGTTTGCAAACTTAAAAGGGCATGGCTTCTGTAAGACATCTTTATGATAGAGATGAGATCAGTTTATTTCTTCATTTTTGTTATTTCAGTGAAATGTCAAATGGAATTAACTTCAAAAAGCAAATTCCTGTCTCTGTTTATAATTTATATGAAAGATAAATTCTTAAATGTATGATAAAAACAGTCAGATTGAGAGCTAGACCAGTCTCTTCAAGTAGTAGACTTATACCTTGCCTTTCTAGAGAGTATTTATCATCCATTGATTCTTGTATTTTTATTTGTTGGAAATGTATTAAAATTGGTTTACATGTATTTGAAACATTTGTTGTCCTTTTATATTGAATTTAATGTCATACATTATTAATTTCTTACTGTCAGTAACAATTAACACATTGAAGAATGACATTTTATTCTAAATTGTATTTTGTGAAAGGCTGAAATGTTTGATTTCAGAAAAAAAATACACCCAGATGTTGAATTATCAACTCTTCTTTATAAAATTGTTTAAGCTTTTAAGCTTTTTATATGGATTCTGAAAATTTCAACAACACACTTATGCATTTAGATGACTGGGTTCAGTAAACATTTCCAATTATATATGAAGGTATATAACTGAATTAAATTTTATCTACTCTGCAGAGTTTTTTCTTATGTTTAACTAAATTATCACTTATGGAGTTCGGAATAAAAAATATTAATTTTCACATGAAAGGTTAATGTGTTCTAGACCAGGCTTGGAATTCACCAACCCATTCTTGGACTGATACACAAAAATAATCTCTAACCCTGTAATCTGACTTCCATATTTTTCTGGTAAAAGCTAACTGTTTCCCTGACTTGCACCTCCAAATCAAAATCAGTACTGATTGCTCGAAAGTACCACATAAACATAGACAAAGCTGAAAGCCAACCGAGAGTTTTGGACACTATTCTTGAGTTTCAAGTCTAAGAACGGGTTGGTGAATTCCGAGCCAGGTCATTTTACCTTTTATGTATAAAGCAGCCCACATGAGTTGTACAAGTCTTGTCAAATAGACTGAGCCAAATAGCCATACAATCTTGTT
>JAULCC010237848.1:0-12578 GCA_032358795.1 Nuttallia obscurata | reverse complement strand
CTACTTCTATCAACACTACTCTTAATAGTCTTAATAGTACATGTAGTTGCGGGAATTTGCATGTTTTCTGAGCATGTACCGGTCTTGTCCCTCGACCTCGGAGTCCCTTATCTTTAAAGTCACCCCTCTGTCCGAACGAAGTATCCTACATGTAACAAATAATCTATTCTACTAAATGAAACTATTATTTCTATAGCTTTCTACAACTCGCTTAACCAATCAAATTAATTAATCTACAGCTAATTAAAAATCGCCAACAACTTTTTGATACAAATGCTATTTAGGAAAGAAGCTCTTTAAGAATTTGTTCTTTCGCTTTAATCCTATATATGTTTATGCATATTTATGTTGTGCACGATTTGAAAAATAAAAATATGTTTAAACCAACAAAGGACTGAAGAACAAAAATATCATCAGTGCATGAATAATCTGTTCTTAAACCTGATTGAGCCTTATCCAATACGCTATTTTCGCATGTCCATTTATACTGCCTAACATTTAAAAAAGATGAAAAATCTTAAAAAGAACATCAATGAGAGAAACCCCTCTATAATATGAGGGGTGATCTTTCCTTCCAGATTTATAAACAAGGGCACTAAAACACCATGACATTGGAAAGTGGCCCGTGGACAAAATGTAACTGAATAATGTATGTAACAATGGAAGTATTAACTTAAGGATGTTTTATAAAATTCTGCACCAATACCATCAAGTCCACTCGATTTTCCCGACTTTTGTTTGTTTGTTTGTTTGGTTGTTTTATTAACGTCACTTTCTGCCAGCTAGGGCTAATGGACGTCCCAGAGAGAGGGAAGCGGATACACAGAACTCTTATGTGAGAACTATGGTTCTTTAACGTGCCCAGTGTATAGTTTAATTGTCTTATACTCTTTCCTATTCCGTCTTCTCTTATCGGGCCGTTTAATGTAGGGTTATCATTTTCTAAATAAAATTCATTATTCAAAATATTTGGTTGATCATATTTTTGCAATAGACTCTCAAAATAGTTATACCATTCATTGTGACATATACTTGGTTTATTTATGTGTTCAAAACTTGATAGTTTTAGCGTTTTTCAAAAAGATTTCGGGTAACTGACATTAGAAATTAATTTTGATCTTTTCTTTCTGGATATTCGTATTTCTTTTGACTGCACATATTTTTAAAAGCCTGTTTTGCTTGGTTATACAAAATAAAATCAACATCGTCTCTTGTCCATGTTCGGATAGCGCAGTGGTAACGCGTTCGCTTCTCGCCAATGCAACCCCAGTCCGATTCCCGGCCGGGGCTAGTATGTGAGAGGGTTATGAGTGATATCCCGTCCGGACACGTAGGTTTTCCCCGAGTACCCCGGTTTCCTCCTGCAATAAAGACCACATAATGCCTCCATCCACGCCAACGAAAGTTAATAGTAAAAGATGTAAGAACTTGTTTCGCTATTGTTGTAAAATAAATATGGTTTAAACTTGTCCATCTAAACCTTCTCAACAGTGCATACTTCTGTTGTTTCGCTCGCTCACACTCTCTGCCCCACCAAGGCTGCTTTGCGCGATCCATGTTCTGCGTGCGTGTATTCCGTGTCCATTCACACAGGCACTATTCCATGATTGTCCGTGAAACGTAGGACACTATATGGTCTTTTAACTTTTACTTTGAGAAAAATAAGATGTCTACGCTAGAAGAAATACATCTTTATGTTGTTCTCTCTCTTTCTATTTCTGTATCTATGTCTGTCAGTATCTCTCTCTCCCTCTCTCTCTCTTTCTCTCTCTCTCTCTCAAAAAAACCAACAACAACAACAAACAAACAAAAAAACAATTAAGTCTCCCACTCTCCTTCTTGTTTGATTTATAGTGTTCATCTTTCATCTCCCAATCAACATATACCATGGTATGAATGCCGATATTTTTTCTTTCCTCATTTCATACTATGTACAAACAAGGCTATAGATGTAAATGAGAAGTAAAAACAATTCTAAATACTTTTCACATATTATTTTAAATACAACATATTATGCTATCTGAATAGAGTATGAATTTGCCATACAGTCAGCCTTTCTCAAGTTCAGATGACGTCGCGTCCATAACAGCCTGGTAGCAGGGTGACGTTGGATCATTTTCTGAACAGTGTAAGCGTGTTCTGATTGGTTGGCGTGCCCTGATTGGTTGGGCGTTACGACGCAACCAGTTGCAAATGTCTGCCCTGAGACACCCACCGTATTGCCTATGTAGTGACTGTAGCTGTCAACTGATGTTGACGTAAGTGCGTCAACGTAATGTAACGATCCAGCTGTCGTTACATGAGGCCTACCAGGTCGCTGCCGGTCGTGAACAGCTCCAGTCTGCAAGTCTTCCGACAGCACCCGCACCGACGCGCGACTACCCCGGCGGAATCCCACCCGTAAGCATCCCAACTGCCTGATTTTGGCTCATTTTCGGTAGGCAGTGGCATATCGAAAACAGTGAAAAAATGAAGAAGCAAAAAATTTTTCGAATAGCCCCCTATCACATGAATGCTAAGACATGAACTGAATCAACAATGGATGACATGTATAGCGTGCATGTGAAAAAACGTGCAAATGACCGTTCTGGCTACTGACTGCTATGTAAACCATGCGTATCGGGTAAACTGTACGCGATCTATTCTGAACATCGCCAGGTTTCAAAATACATGTACATTGAACATAGCTTTATGTTGTTCTCTCTCTTTCTATTTCTGTATCTATGTCTGTCAGTATCTCTCTCTCCCTCTCTCTCTCTTTCTCTCTCTCTCTCTCAAAAAAACCAACAACAACAACAAACAAACAAAAAAACAATTAAGTCTCCCACTCTCCTTCTTGTTTGATTTATAGTGTTCATCTTTCATCTCCCAATCAACATATACCATGGTATGAATGCCGATATTTTTTCTTTCCTCATTTCATACTATGTACAAACAAGGCTATAGATGTAAATGAGAAGTAAAAACAATTCTAAATACTTTTCACATATTATTTTAAATACAACATATTATGCTATCTGAATAGAGTATGAATTTGCCATACAGTCAGCCTTTCTCAAGTTCAGATGACGTCGCGTCCATAACAGCCTGGTAGCAGGGTGACGTTGGATCATTTTCTGAACAGTGTAAGCGTGTTCTGATTGGTTGGCGTGCCCTGATTGGTTGGGCGTTACGACGCAACCAGTTGCAAATGTCTGCCCTGAGACACCCACCGTATTGCCTATGTAGTGACTGTAGCTGTCAACTGATGTTGACGTAAGTGCGTCAACGTAATGTAACGATCCAGCTGTCGTTACATGAGGCCTACCAGGTCGCTGCCGGTCGTGAACAGCTCCAGTCTGCAAGTCTTCCGACAGCACCCGCACCGACGCGCGACTACCCCGGCGGAATCCCACCCGTAAGCATCCCAACTGCCTGATTTTGGCTCATTTTCGGTAGGCAGTGGCATATCGAAAACAGTGAAAAAATGAAGAAGCAAAAAATTTTTCGAATAGCCCCCTATCACATGAATGCTAAGACATGAACTGAATCAACAATGGATGACATGTATAGCGTGCATGTGAAAAAACGTGCAAATGACCGTTCTGGCTACTGACTGCTATGTAAACCATGCGTATCGGGTAAACTGTACGCGATCTATTCTGAACATCGCCAGGTTTCAAAATACATGTACATTGAACATAGCAACTAAACAGACAAAACTTCACGGGCTATAAAACAAGGGCGTTTCTAGTTTTACTGAGTATTCAATATCATCAACTGCCATGTCATTCTGAGTAAGTCTGACAAACCTTCCGTTTATATTTCATGTAAAGCATGCAAAAATCTCTCTTTGTAATTATCTGACCACCATTACCTGTAAAACGACTCAAGTTAAATCGTTTCGTTCCGTGGAAGGAAAAATGGCACATGTGCCAGGTTCATTATATAAACACGTTAGAAGGAAAACTTCCTTTTTTAAACTATCTACGTTCTTTATCCAAATTCTACAAACAAACGAGGGTACCGTTATTGTACCAAGACAACGAGGTCAAATTAACAGGTTATCATTGTACAAAGAAAACAAGGTCAAAGTAATAGGTTATCACTGTACCAAGACAACAAGGTCAAAATAATAGGTTATCATTGTACCAAGACAACAAGGTCAAACTTACAGATTATCATTGTACCAAGACAACAAGGTCATAGTAATAGGTTATCATTGTACCAAGACAACAAGGTCAAAGTAACAGGTTATCATTGTACCAAGACACCAAGGTCAAAGTAACAGGTTATCATTGTACCAAGACAACAAGGTCAAAGTAACAGGTTATCATTGTACCAAGACAACAAGGTCAAAGTAATAGGTTATCATTGTACCAAGACACCAAGGTCAAAGTAACAGGTTATCATTGTACCAAGACACCAAGGTCAAAGTAACAGGTTATCATTGTACCAAGACAACAAGGTCAAAGTAACAGGTTATCATTGTACCAAGACAACAAGGTCAAAGTAATAGGTTATCATTGTACCAAGACACCAAGGTCAAAGTAATAGGTTATCATTGTACCAAGACACCAAGGTCAAAGTCACAGGTTATCATTGTACCAAGACAATAAGGTAAAAGTAATAGGTTATCATTATACCAAGACAACAAGGTCAAAGCAATAGGTTATCATTGTACCAAGACAACAAGGTCAAACTTACAGATTATCATTGTACCAAGACAACAAGGTCATAGTAATAGGTTATCATTGTACAAAGACAACAAGGTAAAAGTAACAGGTTATCATTGTACCAAGACAACAAGGTCAAAGTAACAGGTTATCATTGTACAAAGACAACAAGGTCAAAGTAACAGGTTAATATTGTACCAAGACACCAAGGTCAAAGTAACAGGTTATCATTGTACAAAGACACCAAGGTAAAAGTAATAGGTTATCATTGTACCAAGACACCAAGGTCAAAGTACACATGTAACAGGTTATCATTGTACCAAGACAACAAGGTCAAAGTAAAAGGTTATCATTCTACCAAGACACCAAGGTCAAAGTAACAGGTTATCATTGTACAAAGACAACAAGGTCAAAGTAACAGGTTATCTTTGTACCAAGACAAGGTCAAAGTAAAAGGTCATCATTGTACAAAGACAACAAGGTAAAAGTAACAGGTTATCATTGTACCAAGACACCAAGGTCAAAGTAACAGGTTATCATTGTACAAAGACAACAAGGTCAAAGTAACAGGTTATCATTGTACCAAGACAAGGTCAAAGTAAAAGGTCATCATTGTACAAAGACAACAAGGTAAAAGTAACAGGTTATCATTGTACCAAGACAAAAAGGTAAACGTAATAGGTTATCATTCTACCAAGACAACAAGGTCAAAGAAATAGGTTATTTTTTGCACCAAGACAACAAGGTAAAATTAATATGTAATCATTGTACAAAGACAACAAGGTCAAAGTAACAGGTTAACATTGTAACAAGACAACAAGGTCAAAGTAACAGGTTATCATTGTACCAGAACAACAAGGTAAAAGTAAATTTTACTTCCAATGTTTGCGTCTTTCGGGAAGGCTTTTATTACGTTTATATGAAAACTGAATGTAAATTACTCTTAAATAAGTCGATTCGCTTAAAGAAAAGAAGTTGTTTTCTTGTTAATTGGGAATTTTACGTCGCTTTAACATTATGTCAGTCATATCGCGATGTCCAGCTCTTTACAGGTGGAGAAAATCCTGTGGGACCTCTGTACCTTATTTCAAGCACAGGACGCATTTTGTAAAGTCACCTACCTACCACCTGGAGGACTTCCTCACTTAAATCTGAAGAGCACAGACCGGGATTCGAGCCCACAACGCTGAGTGACTGAGAAATTGCAAGTCAATGACCAAAACCACTCGATCGCTAAAGATATAAGTATTAAAAACAAAACAAAAAAACGAAAACTCTCAAGATAAAAAGCAGTGTACACGTGATATGTGTAATCCTTTTGAATATTCATAACTTATTCTTTGATTTTAATCATTTATATTTCTAGTTCGTAAAAGATGTTCTTGCATTGTATATAGTAAATATTAATTGCCACATAAACATCTTTAGCACATTCTATTTAAAAAATGCTCATGTAAGAACCACTGTGTATGGTACAACAACGATGCATCCATACATTATCAGTGAAGCCATAATGTGAATAATCTATCCATAACCATATATGTTAATAATATTTTATCTAGAAACGCCACGAGGATGACATAAACAATCATGCAACTTAGTGCATTTTACACTTAAGCCTGGATTTTAAATCATCCATCTTAAGTCACATAATTAGGCCACCCAAAAATAAGAAAAAATATTAAAACAATTGATCAAAACAATTCCGTAATAAAAAAAGTGCCTGGTATTTCTGCCTCCGCCTTTAACGCGTGGAAAAGTGTGATCTTAAATGAACCAAGCCCTTGCTGTTTGATTACAGTCAATTCTATACCTAATTCAATCTCGTAGCTCTAATGTAGTAATAACACTTTGATGTGCGTAAATCTGCAGAATGTCATATTTATTTGATTTATTCAGAAACTGTGCCAAATCAAAATCGATTGGTTGTCAGGTTACAAATAAAGGCGATATAAAATGTCTGTATAGGATGTAACGCCTGTGTATGTAAAGTGGAACCTCTCCAAGGTTGTCATATCTGCAATACAATTCGAGATAACGCTTTTTCTCTCTTTATGTCTTTCTGTTGTCGTATTTCTAATTCGAAGCAACTGATTGTTAACCTCATAGGAGATTGGTCAAACTTCCTACTATATTTTGCTATGTATTTATGGTCATGAACGTGAAATCTTGTTCATTAGTGAGGAAGCAAATATGTATACAAATCATGTCAGTTCGTTCAAGGACGACAGGAATATTGTCGAAGAAAGCTTTATACTTGTCATAGAACCTTACTTCCAATATGTTGGAAAGAAAATATCCACATATTATGATACAAGATAAACTCAACACCTTGAAATAAACCGTTCAATAATGTAGATTATTACTGGAGAACTGCTTTGAACTATTGCAGATATCTTTGATCTGTCTATGTTACACCATACCAACATCTTGTCAGATTGTTCGCCTAGATGAACACATGGGCATGTATAACGTTAAAGTAGATTTGCTGTCGTATCTCATGCGTGGGTGGGCCTTTTTCTGTTGTTAAACAAACTATTAAGACAGTGTGTGATTTAATACCTCTGAATAGAGGATATGTTTATTGTGTATGTGCAATCGCACATGAAGCTTGGTTTTTACATCTGAGATGAAAGTAAAAAGACGCATTGACACCACAGATCCATATATAATTCTAAAAAAAATGAAAAAAGATTTTTTCTATAAAATATTTAAACCATTGAAATATGGAACTAAAAGGTAGCATGTCCGCAGAAGTGAGATACCACTATGTTTATCTGCACAAATTATTCAAGTGCTCAATGAGCCATGTGTCTGATTATATGAGACCAAACATATTGTCCGGCATTAGGATTGAACTTAAAATACTGTCAAATAAGCAATGTGGTCAGTCATGAAACACTTAATATAAACATGAAGAGATTGTACCTTGCTAGAACGATGCTTGTTTCAAATTAATCTAGTTTCGGACGCTTTTTTGCCATTAGAAAATATATTCTAGTGTCGGGATGAAAAGTTTAAAACTACAGATGAACATATAAACAGATATATTCATGGCAAAAACAAAAACACTACTAAAACTGATTCGATTCCTCGAAATGAGGATGAAGATAATCATGTGAAGACAACAACATTCTTACGCTACTTAATCCTACTCAAGTGGATACATGTAACGTTGCATGTTATATAATATAAAACTTTATACCGACTTTAACAAAATATTATGGCGAAACATGTGGCATATTGATTATATTCAATATAAGTATAAGATATAGAATATTTCTAAATATCATATTTAACAAGAATGCCGTACGTGTTTTAGTGGCGCTCTCGTAGCCAGAAGGATTTTTTTTATACATTTCATATAAACTTGTTATGCGTCTTACCGTCTATCATTACAAACGTCTTGTGTTTTAAATAAACATATTCTAACTTTATCTACAGCATACGTATGTAATATATGACAGGTGTATACTACAAGTAAGTATGCAATATATGAAAGTGCCACAATCAACAGTTACGACTTTCTCTCAATTTGCATATGTAATGTATGACAGGGCCACACCCAACAGTTACGAATTATCTCAATTTACGTACGTAGTATATGACACTGCTAAACTCTAAAGTTAAGACTGTCTCCCTACTTACGTATGTTATATATGACACTACCACACTCAACAGCAACGACTGTCTCCCTATTTACGTATGTAATATATGACACTGCCATACTCTACAATTACGACTGTCTCCATATTAACGTATGTTATATATGACACTGCCATAATCTACAGCTACGACTGTCTCCCTATTTACGTAATGTTATATATGACAAGTCAACACTTTGCAGTAACGACTGCCTCTCAATTAACGTATGTTATTTATGACAGTGCCCCACTCTACAGTAACGACTGTCTCTCAATTTACGTACATGTATGTTATTTATGACAGTGCCACACTCTACAGTAATGACTGTCCCTCAATTTACGTTTATAATATATGACAGTGCCGAACTCTACAGTAATGACTGTCTCTCATTTTACTTATATAATATATGATAGTGCCGAATTCTACACTAATGACTTTCTCTCAATGTTCGTATGTTATTTATGACAGTGCCACATTCTACAGTAATGACTGTCTCTCAATTTACGTATATAATATATGACAGTACTGAATTCTAGAGTTATGACTGTCTCTCAATTTACGTAAGTAATTTCTGACAGGGCTACACTCTACAATAATAACTGTCTCTTATTGTATGTTTTTTATGATAAGTCCACAATCTACAGTTATAAGGGAATTTGACTGTGTGACTTCGACAAGTGTGTGAATGTCATTGAACAACTATCTATATCAGCTGCTCATCTATAGAATATAACACAATCAATGCAAGTTTAAAGACTAACCGGTGTGATTGAACATGTTTGCTACGACATGATTATGTTTTAATTACGATTTATTGCTACATTTAGACTGATTTTATCTTTTAAACCATGTGTATACATATAATTGCACTTTCTTTCCGAGTGCATAATCAATGAAATGGTTAAGTGCCAGTTCTATACCGTAAGACCTTTAATGTTAGACAAACTTGAATAATTCAGCATTCAGCTGGTAGATAAGAATAGAGAATTATAACATGCAATAAAATCATATATATAGCCAATTAAATTTTTCTGTTGACTATACTTAACTTACAGATCAGAATTTTTAAGAAAATATATGTTGCAAATTTAGTTTGAAACTGTTGTGATTAAACGCTCTAATAGCGAGACTCCTAGACATGATTACAAAAACTTATTTTTCTTGCATCCTGAACGTTACTGATGTTACCAATGAATTAATGTTTGCACCTTTGAAACATTTTGCCAAGGATTATGCTTGAATTACCAGCATGATATCAAAGCAAATATATAATTTCATATCATGACAGGCGGTTTTATCATTTCAACATGCCTCTGATCCCATTACACCATCTACTAAATGAAAATGAGTCCATTTTTAACACAGTTATATGGTAATGTTAAACAAATTAGAGAAATATTTACCTATCGAAAAGGTGAGTCTGATTCACTACATAGATGATAGTCAGCTGTATGTTCTTAACCAGATATTTTTCACAATCGGCAAACAGCACAAGTTTGAATTTAAATTTTAATTATTCCTACAACTGCTTTTTTTATATATTTTTATGACAAAGACTTGGCCTCGAAGTTGAGTTTACAAAGGTATGATTATGAAATGTCACTGAATACAGGTACGTTTTGACGTATCACAACAAAAAGGAAACAACAGGTTTCAAATGCTTTTATTTGAAGTTTTCTAAATTATGATATCCCACAGGCATAAAATTTCCCCGACATGTTTACATCTTCCTTATAGTATTAAGGCAAGTATAATATTGCACAAACGAGCGTTTAGCGCCACGTTCGACCCAATATACATTAGACAGCCTGTGAAAGCCGATCTTGCCTCGGAAACTCTAAGACTAGGCGACTTGATTAAAGAATTAATATTTCAGGAGCCAGTTAAAAGAGATGATGATTATTGATTCAGCTTCGGCAGAGTTTTTCTCTCTGGGTAGTTCCGTTGATTCGATATGGCCGTGTCCTGTTGCTTCAATTAGGTATATGCGCTTCTCTGGCATGCATCCACTTAATACATTTAAGGGATACTATTGTTCTATCAGAGTTTGTCTTTAGACATGAACTCTGGCTTGAAGGTTTAACTGAAAATACTAGCTTCTGTCTGTTATACGTGGAACCAAAGCAGAATTTAGGATTTTATTAAAGTTTTCATAGTTATTTGTGCATAAAATTCGTCCTCACTCTTTTTTTCCGTTACGTTCACCTCCTTTTTACACCCTGTCTATATTTGTACCTGCAGGTTCATATTTATACGTGCACGTACATTTTTATACCTGCAGGTACATTTTATTTTTATACGTGCACGTATAAGTTTTTCGGACTACTAAAATATACCTGCAGTTATAAAAGTATACGTGCAGGTTTATATATACGTGCAGGTACATATTTCAGAATGGGTCAAAAGCTGACCAATCATATTTGCTTGATACAAAACATACAAAATCAAACTCGCGCAGAGTTGAGACAGTTATATTCTAGACAACAAAAACATATAGACAATAACTGGAGAAATATATTTAACGGAATCAAAATACTCAATTACTGAGATGTGCCCCATATGCAGTAAAACTCACAGTTTGATGAAGGAAACCCCGGCTACATTGGAACAAATTGATGTTATATAACTCGTCACAAGGCTTTGTTCGGACATTGCCATGTGTTGTTTTTACACATTTGAGACATGTGCCCGAATCAAGATTATATACCATACTTGACACATCTATTAAATACCAAACTGGTATGCCATACTTTAGCTCAGTATATATAATCATTGTTTAATTTATAAGCAGCTACTGAACGTAAATTTGCTGCGCAGATACAGCTTTAAACATAAGACAATAACAGAAGTTCTAATAGTTATAAAATGTACATTTTCAGATTTACACAACAACAAAATATTAAACGATTGATAAAAATGCAAAAGGAACAAAAATGTCGGTAAATGTTTTAGCTGTATAAGTTGAAAAAATCCAGTGAATGTCTGAGTCAAAATATATTAGGGAGGAAAAGACTGAACGAATGAGTAATTAAGCAACTCAGTTAGTTGATGACTGAATGAGTCGATAAAGCTTTTGTTTGTTTTGTTTTGTGTTTTTGTGTGTGTTTAAATATCTTATTTTCTCCATCATTGGTGTACGTCGGTCGGGGAACCAATTCAATAACAGAAAAGAACTTAATTACGCCTTAGGTATACATCATGCAACATGAAGGAATTGTACATAGAATACTTATTCACAATTTGCTTGACCAACAATGACAGAAATAAAAACGCACACGCAAGGACACACACGCACATACACACACACACACGCACACGTGCACATACACAGAATGAAAAATAAACGAAAACTGGAAAAACAAGGACGCCGCGTTCAATAAACTTCTGTGCCTCCGGTGGCATCCTTGACATTATATTTTTCATCTTTTCAAAGTCCAAATTAAGTCAAAGTCAAGGTCAAATAGACGTTGGGTGATATATGTGGACAAAATGGTCCAAGGCAACAACTATTTAACAATTTAAAACAATCAAGCAAGCGGTGTTGATGCTAGACGAAACGGTAAAATCCTCTTAACCTCGTACGCACGCACGGACGGACGGGCAGGACGATCACTATATGCCTACCGTATCTATAGATGCCGGGGGGCATAAAAACCATAAAACAGAAAAAAAAACATTCTTACATAATAAAAAACGCTGTGATGGAGAGGGAGCTTTGCCAAACGTTGAATTTATTAAATTCATTTAAGTTTCTTACAGCAATTCTTATTCTTTAAGGAAAACGGAAAAAGAAAAAAAAACAATGTAATTTAATACAGGTTGGTAAATAGTTCGTCCATGCATTTATTCACGATTTTCTGAAAGATCATGATTATTGCTAAATACACATGTCAAAAGGAAGTTGATTTGAGAACAAATTATAAGGAAACTTGTGACCTAATAGTAAATAACCTATCGTCTGCATTGCTTTTAGAAGCTATTAGCGTCTGGTGGATGAAGTGACGTTTAATGCAAATACTGAATGTGTCGCTTTAACAGTATTTACAAATAAACATACAAACAAATGTACAATTTGATTGTTTGTGTTAGAAATGGATACGTTTGTAGCTCTTGGTAAAGAGATTGGTTTGAGTGGGAGTGAACTGTTACAGTTTGCAAGAGAGGAGCTTGAAAAGGCCGAAGCGAAAGAAGGAGAATATATAGAGAGAAGACAGAAAAGAAGAAAGAGAAATGAAACGCATTGAATTAGAACACAAAAGAAGAGAGAAAGAATTGGAA
>JAULCC010237737.1:0-12581 GCA_032358795.1 Nuttallia obscurata | reverse complement strand
ACTCGGCGTCTAATCAGGATCCAAGCTGTTTGACACTCGGCCAATTGTTTCTCCAAATATTGGGCAATTCTGATGAACTTTAAATTTAAGACAGACGACAAAGTAAGCAGACGATATTTGTTCAGCAGGCTAAGGGTTAAAGTACAAACAGCAATGTATATAATGTTCATTTGCCTCTGTCATCATCTGGTTATGTTTTTCACATGGTATAATTTTGTGACATTTTCCTTTTTTACAGAGACGTTGACCATTTTATTATTTTTTTATCTTTTAGTTAAACTGTTAAGATAACACTTCTATCAGGCATTTCAAAACTATTGATTTATATGTAGTCTACATTTGAACGAATTCCCCTTCAGATATTAGAGTAATTATTGAAAATGTAAGCTTGCGTAGAAGTGTTAGTACGCGTATACGGTTTCATATAATTTAGCAGTACAGAAACATAAAAAATGATAGATTTTATATTGAAAATGATGTAAACATGTACATATATATTTCTGCAAAATTTCTTTAAAACATAATACACCTACAACCTATTGCGTCAAGTATTAAGAATATTTCCAATCTAAGTCGTTTTGATACAAACTGATTGTTTCGATGTACTGGAATTCGTCAAGTCTGTTAATGCAAAACATTCCTATCCTACGTTCTTCATACTTCTTTTAATCACTTAACATTTTCAACAGGTAAAAAAATGTTTAACTAGATAACTGTTAACAGTCCATTGTTAGAAAGACAAGTTGATTCAGCATCAGAGAGTCCAAGACAACTGGTAGAACAAAACCGTTCAAGCTTGTGCTAAAAAATATAGGTCTTATGCATAAATTGCACTTTTATGAACATGTCTTTTAATAATAGCTGACACAGCCCTTGGATAACCTTAGCTGAAGTACAATTAGCAGTTATCTACTATTTATGGAATATCCTTGAACGGTTTCTCCTAAACTTTAGATGCCTCATCACTTTGGACATTTATAGAACTGTATTATTATGGGAATATTTACAAGGAAGTTTATTTATTTTATAGCCTGAAACCACTCATATGAGACAATAAGGCAATTTATTAACGACGACTACATACATTTAGCTTTGAGAACGGATATTCAGAAAATAAATTCTTAAATATCAGTGCCAATTAGCAATAATGGTGATGCATAATAGTTGCGTGCGTCACGCATGTTATATCTAATGAAATAAATCATCACAACCAAGACCCTTGTTATTATCAGTAAGACTTAAACATTGTTAGGTGGGCTTTTTTATTTTCAGTAGTGCAGCCAAGCACTTAATACATTATATTTGAAATACATTTTCTTCTTCTTTGTCATAATTATCTGAAACTTCTGTTTCTATCATTTCGTTTTCTTTTGCTTGCTTCTTTTTTATTTACTTTACCTTCACCACCATCGTCTTGTTTGACTTTGATTTTGTCTCTGATTAATGTGTCTTGTTACATAATTATATAATTGAAAACATTTTTGTGAAATTAATATTCAAATTTTTACCATAATAAACAAACAGAACATAAAAGTACATTTTATTTCGACTTGTTCAGAGTACATCGTCATAAAATATTCAGTACATAAAATAAATATAATCACATGACACGCACATGTGAAAAAATTATACTAGAAATATCTATTTCTCTAGAAAGTATACATAATTATTCTTTTGTACTTATACAAACACTTCTAATACGTTCGGAAAACATACAAAGATTTACTTTTTTCAAAATACATATATTTTAAAGGGGATGAACTGCAACTAATGAAATTAATAATGTAACATAACTTTATAACAATCAAACCTTCTTTTTAATACTTAGGAAAATGGAGATTAAAAGAATACTTTTGGGAAAAAGAAATAAAAAAGCAAATATAGCATATAATTAAAAGAAGATGACTAAAAATAACAAGATAAGTTGTTTATCATAAAACTTCTAACAACGAAAGCTTCTTGGAAGTATTCAAAAGAAAGATTTATTTAATGCATTAATCAGTTTTAAAAAAAGTAGATATAAAAGGTCTTCTTCTATATTTTGTCTTTCTTAACTCAATAATTCTTTCAGTCCTCGGTAATCTATTTCTGGCGAATCGACCTGTTTTCTCGGGGGGAAGTAATGATACTCGTAGTTTCCCGTAATTAATTCTTAATCCTCGGGGTAATATGTCAAGATGCTTTTCATATATTAAAACTGATTTTACATGCTTATAGTGTTCAAGAACCGAATTTCTCTCAATACTACCTAACCATTCCTGCTCGAAGATATCTTTAACACGCTGTCTAAGAATGAAAGGAAAAGCTTGAAAGTCAATTTGTTCTATGTCTTGTTATATATAAGCATACAAATGTCTTGATGTTAAACACCTAATTCTTACAACCCCGTTAAGTGTCTCCTACAGTTTACTCATACAGCTTACTTATTGAAATATTGTATGGATTGATCAGTATTTGGATCAATATCTTGGGAGACATCTATGGCTATTATATTAATTATAAAGAAATAACTGCTTGACGGATAAGTTCCAACTAAAAGCTATAATTTCAAGTTATTGTGAACGTCATATCAGTCTATTAATGGACACCATTTCACGATTGGTATAGCAACCGATGCACAGTCAGCGTTTTCATGTGCTCAATTGGCTAAACACACGCAACTGATATACTCTAGGAAACAAAACTAGCGCAACTTTTTTTCAATTTGTTTTATTCATGTACAAATGTCCCCTTTATAGTTTGCTTGTCTTACTTATGACTGCACTACGACACCCTTATCAGAACACTTAAAAATGTCTTCGAAGCCCCGCCGATATGACGTGTAGCACGGGTTAATTAAAAATCAGTAGTCACGTGACTACAGGTAATTGTATAAAATGTAAATGACGACTATGCATCTCTTTGATAAAAAGAAACGACTTCGTTTTTCGCCATACAGGGCTACTCTTATAAAACTTGGCTATGCTGTGTTTACGTAGAGATCAACGCCAAGAGGCTGTTCGTATGCTACTGGACGGAAGTTCGAAGCCTCATATTGCCCCCTAAGAGTGCATAAAAGCACTGTATCTAGGTTGTATCAGCGTTTGCAAACTACCGGTAAAACTGGCGACCGTCCTAGAAATGGCCGTGGCCGAATAACGTCACGTCAGGATGAGGCGTTCATGCGCTTCTCACACCTACGTAACAGTTTCATGACACCCGGTGAAACTGCCAGGACTCTCAGAGGACCGAATAACAATGGACCAAGTGAGCGGACAGTATCAAACAGGTTGCGGGACACAGGCATTGAAGCTAGACAATTATGCGTTGGATTGCCTCCTACAAGAAACAGGCGTCCACGGAGAATGAACAGTTATGAATCATCGCCCAGCTATGTTTTCTATGAACTGATGAAGGAGGGTAATGTTTTCGGACGAGTCTCGATTCCTACTCTTCCGTTCAGACTAGAGAAACAGAGTGTACCGTCGTAGAGGTGAAAGTTACGTAGACACTTGTGTATTAGAACGGGATCGTTTTGGAGGTGGTGGAGTCATGCTGTTTGGCTGGGATTTCTCATGGGCACTTAACAGAACTTGTTTTCATCGACGGTGCGTTGAATGCACAAATGTATCGCGGCACCATTCTTCAACCTGTTGTTGTTCCGTACATTCAACGTCATGGCTATACGTTTCAGACAGACAATGCACGCCCTCATGTTGCAAGGATTTGTAGCGACTACCTGCAGGCAAACAACGTTGATGTTCGCCCTGGCCAGCGTTCAGTCATGCTTTGTCACCCATTGAGCACATGTGGGACCTACTGGGCAGTCATCCCGCCCGATCGAACCACAGTGAATTGAGAAAAGCCTTGCAGGAAGACTGAGACAACATTCCAATGAGTCAAATAAACGGTTTCATAAACTCAATGCATAAACGCATTCGTGCCGCAATCGCTGCCAGTTGTGGTCATGCCAGATATTGACTCATTTTGTTTGGCCTTAATGCTGACGCCACATGTTAAAAGTCATCCCGACGTCATAAATTGTGCGTAGTCAACGTTTTTGTTTAGAAATGTTGAGAAATGACAAATGTTTCAAATCATGGAAACAGGTTAAATATAGCATACATTCTGAAAAAATGAGTTGCATTTTTAGTTTCCGTCAGTATGTATTTAGGGCCTATCACTGATTATACAGTTTGCATTCACTGTGTCGATATGTGATAGATGTGGGTATGTTTCTTACAATGTAGACCAAACAAACATTAAGGCATTTACGAAATGTTTTAAACAGACAGCTGTAGACAACTTCATACAACAGTGCCATTCCATAGTAAAACATATTCTAGTTTTAATCTCGTATACTTATTACAAAACTTATTTTGAATATGATGCGTGTTTAGATATAATGCCATTCTCCTCGATAAGATGTACTCTTTCAAGAATATGATTATCGTCTCATTCCCATAGGATCCAGACAGGTAGACACGCTCAAAATTTATTAGCTCGTAATGAAAGAATTTATTTATATTGTGATTCAGGAGATATAGAAGATGAATATCAATTTAGTTGTATTTGCAGACGCTCCGAAGATTTAAGGATCCACCGATTGAAAGATCGGTATATCTATATACCGGTAATATAAATTTTTTACAGAATTAATGAATTGTTAAAAAAGATTATATTCCTCAATCAAATCAAATATGTTAAAAATGGTTTGAGTATAATATATTTTCTGAAAACAAACCATTAATGTGTCCATTCTCTGGTGTCGTTTTCTCTCTTTTCACGTTTTGATGTTAATCACTTATGGATAAGATTAGGTCAAAATTATTTTCTGTGTTTATTTGCTTTGTATTGAGTGCGTGAGTGAAGGTGTGAGTGTTTTACGTGACACAATGGAATTTGATGCGTTTGAAAGTTGTTATTGATACAATGATGTACTTTTTACAAGTTGTTACAAAATATATGTTCTTTAGTGACCTTAAAGGGAGAACCTATTATATTCATTTTAGAAAATGTTTTGAAAAGACATTATATCACTTGAGAAGGAAGTCGCCTCGAAAATGAGTACCCCCCACCGACAGGCCAATATGTATGGCAAAGCGGTGAGAGAAATAGAATATGTCCAGGTCACCTGTGTGTCTTAACTGTCACTGAGGATTTTGATCTATGTTTGCAGGAAAAAAACGAATTCGGGATTTGCAATTTGATAAAATTGTTAAAATTGTATTTCTCTTTCCTGATAATGTTGTTATCCTTTAAAATGAAACAAATCTATTTATGTTTTATTGATTCCCTATTTATAGTTCAAAAAAATAATATGAAAAAGACTATTATGATGATCTGAGTTAATCGCCCACGACACTTGTAGTTTTATTGAATCGAAAGACATAAATCAAGCATCTCAACAGTCCACATCCAAATGTTTAGATTAGGTGTAAGAGTGTATTCCATGTAAAGAAATAATTATAAGGATAAACTATGGTACGACTCTGTAGTTAGAAGCTTTTCAATAAAGCGTGATCTACAAAAGGCTAAAGTAATGATTTTAAAAAACCCTTTACATTTGTCTAAATATAAACAGTTAGGAAACAAAGTTAACAATCTGAAGATGTATAATAACCTTTAAATCACCTTTCTAAATGCTTATCAAAATGACCAAAAGTTTTATTCGAAGCGTTTTCGTCAATTTATTGAACGTGAAAAGCCTCTAAACTGTGTTTCCTCCCCGAACAACACAGAGACATGTGCTTTCCCAGATGAAGAAAATGCTTTTTTTCTCAATGATTACTTTGCTTCAGTTTCGACTGTTGATAGTATTTCAGCATACCTTAAACGTTTATTTCATTTTCCGACCATCATATTAAAACTTTTGGTTGATAGATAGATAGATTTATTCTGGTAAAATGAATATATGTCATTAAAACAAATACAAATTCAATGTCAACACATACAAGATACATACATGTGAACATTAGAATGCATTGTAGATTACATATAGTCAATACCAAGGATGACACAAAAAGAAGGCATTAAACCGACTTATTTCCATTGTGGTCCTCAAAATAGAATTTAGGAGATAGAAGAATTAAATTTAGATATGATAAGAACTAAAGCAATTGGTTAAGTTTTTATAAGTCACCGTGTTCTAAAACGTGTTGGTATTACGCTATCAATGCCTTTATGCATACTGTTTTATATGTAAGTATCCTGTTGTGTCTTTCCAAGTAACTGGAAGTCTAATATAGTCAATTCTCTATGAAAAAATGCAAAACCATCTCAGTATCAAACTATAGGCCAATATCCTTATTGAGTTTTATTGCTAAATTATTTTAAAAGTCGTTATATTAGAAGACAAAGAACAAAGTCATAACACAAATCGTTGATTTTCAAGCAAAGATATAACCGAGCGCAAAGTAGTTTTATTTCATGAATATGAAATTACGAATAGACCACAAACACAAACACTTGTCATTTTGTTCTTTCTCAACTGCATGCATCAATTGATTTACGGCTTTATTTTCTCCTTTTAGAATTGATTTGTTCACTTTCTTCATTTCAAAGATGTGATATTGGGAACATTTAAAGCCTCTTTCCTGGGAATAATGGGTGCAATGTCCGGCAAATTTAACTTTTAGATCCGTGTTTCTGTTTGGCTGCAGGTTTGCCTTTTGGTGTCGTTTCGTGCAAACATAAAACACAGCTTCAGTGATATCTATTCAACATTGTCATGCCTCGATCATGTTTTTTACGTCTTGTTTGCCTGAGATCCGAGATCATAATATCAGATCTGCCATATTTATAATTAATGTAGCCTTGAGGAAACTCTTATACAGTATACAATTATTGAGATAAAAAGGCAAAGAAAACTACTACTCGTTAGAGTCAAAACGTCTTAATATATGGCGTGCAGTTTTCGTTTTAAAAGCAATCTGAAGGTTGAATATATAAGAATGAAGATGTAGTGGGTTGGCTGTTTTTGTTTGTTTGGGGATTATGGTGTATTGCTGTCATTACGAAAGGCAACATAGTGTTTCGAAATATTAATGTTATATGTAATAAATGATGAAGTCCTACCCCTAAACTATATTTTAACCGAAACACTGCTAAATTCTAGATTGCTAATGGTGCTTATTACCTTGAGGGATATAATGGAGTTTGAAATACAAGGTGCGTGCATAATTTCAAGAAGTGTCATTACAAAATGAACATGATTTTAAGTAGTCTTAACGGAGTCGTGTGTATCAATTTACACCGGGCACATAGCAGTTCAAGGACAGCAAAACATGTTAAATTTTCAGATTTTGCTGAATCAAAAACGTTTTTTATTTCCTGTAAGAGATTTTACTATTGTTTAAAATAACTGCCAGGATTCACAATTTTGCATTCGGAATCGACCCTCTAGCTCCGACCTTCCCCTCAAACCCCTGTATGATGTGAAATCGGTATTATACATCAAATACAAATGGTGAATTTCGATTCAAGGATTACTCCAGCAGCCCTCTTCTTAAGTTTCGCATGCTTCTCTTCGAGGTAACATGTGAAATTTCCACAGATAACACAACATAAATCAAAATGTGGAAGTATGTATGTCGTATAAAATGTTTACAATTGTCATTTGAGAGAAATAATCGTGATAAAACATAGAGATATGTGTTTTACTTCTTTATAATATTTTCAATGTGATCACTCCACGCGTTATTTTTGTTAACTTTAGTACCTAGCACATTACCACTTGAGCAAGAATTAACTTCTAAATAACGATATTGAATTCCTACATTATTTTCAGCAATCTCACGATTGTTATATCTCGAACTGATAAAGATTGCTGTATGTGTATAAAGTCATAAGCAAATCATTGGTGTAGATATAATTTTGTATTGTACCTAGGACTAAACCCTGAGACACGCCGGCTACGACTTTCCTGGGAGTTGACTAGGACTAAACCCTGACACACGCCGGCTACGACTTTCCTGGGAGTTGATAGGACTTGAGCCAGTTTGTAGCTTTATTATACAACTCATACATTGGAGTGTTTTTTTTAGCATTATATTATAGTAAACTAAATTAGTAACTTTATATAGGTCAAGATATAATGGACAACGAACAATTTTGGTTTTGTCTATAACTGAGATCCAGTCATCTAAAGTCTTCAAAAGAGTTATTTGATTGCAGAGATTTTCTCGAAATCCCGACTGTCTATGATAAAATAACATAGTTTTCAAGGTAAGCACTTGTGTAAGTATAAAGATTGGTAATTATTTTGTTATCCTTATCTTCTTTGTGTATAAAGGGACAACCTTTGCTTTTCTAACAAGCTTTTGGAAATTTATTTGAATTGAAGCCTCAATTAGATATTTGTGTTGGAGCTATTAAAATGTAGATATATATTTATGTATTTAGCATTTAAATTGTCTTCTGCATAGGATATTGACGTATTAAGTTGATATTCAACAAGTTCTTCTGATACTTAAGGCATGGTAAAAGTTTCGAAAATAGAAAGCTTGTTTTCAATTGTTATAATAAAGGGATCACATGGTGTATACTAAATTGCTTTGTCAATATGTACAGTTTAATGTATATTATATATAATAATATATATGTGAACAGTATAGTGGTTATAAAAGGATCAGATGTAAAATGTCCTTCATCGTTTAGACAGGGTGCTCGGGTATCACTGTTTTATCAGACAATTCACGTAGACATTTTCATAGTGGTAAAGGCTTTTGTATGACAGACAGGCAGACATGATACATCCAGACAAATATATTTTAACGTATCACTTTTTTACGTGGCATGTAAAATAGAGACATAAATCATGTACACAACTTCTCATATTGAGTTATGAGAGACAAACAAATCATAAATGTACAAATAAATAGATAGCATCTTTAAAATAAACAAGTGTATGGTTAAACAATAGTAGATCCAATAAAAGTGTACGTATCACTCTTAAAACTTAAAAAGAGTCAGTACTTCTGAAAATAAAATCATTGTGTTACTATATAAAAGCTTTTGTCTTTCCGTCAAAATTTCATGACATGTTTTTGCACTATGGTTAACAATTTCAACATCCAGTAACAAATGACACAAAATTTCGGAATAACTAAAACTAGGAAAAAAGAATGTTTAAAGCAATGGCTTTATCAAATTGGCTTGACCGTAAACTGCCGTACAACAGGCATACTAACAAGGCGCGGCTTTTGTCCTCACCTTCATCCACACAAGGAAAACAAGTCCAATTATTTACCGTTACAGCCTGATGTCGTCCAAGTTCTATTCAAAGTGGAGCCGCACCACAACGGACATTTGCGAAAACACTCCTTTGGTTTCTAGAAGTTATATGATTTTTAAATAGGGTTCTGTCACATATACATGTTTTAATGATTTATAAAGTATAAGTTTGTCACCACTTTGTCCATTTTCGCTTTTGGTTAAGTTTCTAGTGATGGACCCTTTTCTTTATTACTTCAAATTCTCTTTCTTGAAACATTTGAATAGTATTCGTACGGTTACTATGAGAATAAGCGGTGTCTCGGTATAATGTTTGAGCTCTCTTGCTATTCTGTAGCACCAATGTTTGTTTGAAAATTGACTGTTACTTATCCACATAAAACTTGACTGTAAATTCGTTTCCTGTCCATATTATTAGATTTAAACCATGTATATGATAATTAATATTATCATTAATGTTTTGCCCTGTAGATAATTTCCTTTTTCTCATTTGCGCATCAAATTATAATGAGGAAGATTTTGTTTTTTCATTTCTCTGTTTTGTTGCATGCAATTTTCTGTTTTAGATGATGGTGGGCTGTAAAAATAGCGCAGCAACTTTGACTTTGTTAAAACATTCAAACTGTGTAAAAATGTTATATTATCTGATTCTAGGTCAGTTAGATGATAACAGCAAATATTATCTTTTGAATAAACAAGTTATCCTCCGCCTAGGTATGGTCTATTATTATGGCAAAAAGAATAATCAGAACTACACAGTTGACCTACTAAGCACAGTAATGTCTTAACATGTTTCCCGGAAACATAATCATTCAATAATTAAGTTTTTTGATAGAATCTGAATTTCAACTTACTATTCAGGTGAACAGTATGAGGTCCTTTGAACGATAAGCATGCCTTTGCTGATGGATTGTTACAATATCTGGTTATAACTAGGGTTTAGAACATCATATAGACTAACACAATTAAACCACTTCTTGATTTCAGTAGAAACACTGTTATTTACAGAAAACAACTTTTTCCGTCAGATCTAGTACATTTGAAGAAAAGGAACTATAATTATGTTTGACACAGTCATGCTTTACATTTATTTGTATAAGGCACTCACAGTTACAGATAGATAAGCCATGTTTGACCTCGATGAATATTTCAAGTTGTTGTAGTTTGACCTCGGTATTTCCCAGTTTTTGGCTACCCTTGGGTTCTTCAATATGTGGCGTTGGAAGTCTGTTTTTGTTTTGCCCTGGGGTTTGATTTATCGTGTAGTGCTCCATGTAGAGTTTCCGTTGCGTGATCATTCTCCTCCCTGTAATTTTTCTACAATAGAAAAGCTGCTGATCATCGCCATTGTAACCTTGAGTCTACTTGCTCGTTCTAAAGCGATATGTTGTTTGTCAGTTTCACATGAAGTTGATTGAGTGGCATCAGTTGTTTTATGTTCAGGTGAACTTTATCATTGTAATGGAAATTTTGACTTTATCATTCTTAAGCATAATGCCATCATTGGCTGGAAACTTAGAGTCAATTATGTTGCACATATTTGAGATATATCGTTTTTGATGCTGACATTGTTCACTAATTTCTCTGTATTCTATAAAATGTCACTTGAAACCATAACTCTAGCATGGGTACAGACATTTCTTACTTTGACAATTGCTGACTTGAGTTTAATGACACTATTTTCGGGGTTTCAAAAAAATGATTTTTTAACCGAAAATGTTTTACAACTAAATCATTTCTTATATGATCTGTGAAATAGTGTTTACTTTCCAACCGGAATGACATAACTTTGACTCGGAAAAGCTGGTCTAACATCTAAGCAGGACCCTGTTTTTACGTAATAGATCTTCTTCGATGAGCACACTGAGTTTTGTTTTCTTGTTGATTCCCATACAGGCTCTAGATATGTTTTCTGCATTCAATTAATTGTTCTGTTTCCACTCACTTGTGTGATTCACTGATGGAAGTTGTTGGTTCGGCATTGATTCAGCACCGTGTTCAGAAAGCATTTTTCGATGTCAGCTGAATTTGTGAGAAAGAGCAGAGAAGAGATATAGAGAAAGAAAGCGTTGGAGAGAAAGAAGGGAGAATTGAGAAAAAGAGACATAAAGCAAGATACTCAGAGAGACAGACAGAGGAGTGAAAATGGAGTAAGGGAGAGTGGATAAAAGGGAGAAGAGAGAGAAAGAGAAAATGAAGATAACTGATGGAAATAGTGAGAGAGGGCAAGAGAGCACAGGTGTGGAAGACGCGAGAATGAAAGAAACATGATCTAGAGATAGATTGGTGAATATTTCTTTCAATTATCTTATCTTATTATATTTTAAGCTTTTGCGATTTTTTCTCGGTTACAATTCCAAATTGTGAATGTGAGTATTTTCACTCATATAGTAATTATAACTTTGTCTGTATATAACGTTTCGGGCTTATTGTTGACAATATTAGAATAATAAAAGAGGACGTTCATCTTCTTTTATTATTTCTTAGTCTATATCTAATTACATTCTAAACATATTATAACAATTTCATTTGTAATAAAATGTCCTGTTTATGCCTTTGCATATAATAAATATGTTCTGGTTTTGCTGTTATTTATTTGATTTATTCCTTTTTTTCATTCCATTATATATTATTAATTCTAAATACCTGACCTTGTGTTCCTAAAGCATTTTTGCAATCTGAGTTGAGTTTGAGGTTAAAATTGTTTTTGGTGCAATTTTAGTATAGACAACAATTTTATTCTCATTGCTTCTGAAAACCAATATCATTCACTCATTACGTTAGAAAATCCACTCTTCTTCCAACTCAGATACATATGACATGAGAATGTCATTCTTAAATTTAAAAAAAGAAAAAAAAAAAACAAGTCCAATTTTTTTTGCACGACGCGTTTCAACAAACATTTTTAGTTTTCATCAGTTGAATAATAAAATAACAACACATTATCTTAATGTCGTCATATATATGTGACGTCACAATATTGTTACCATACTAGTTGGCGTGTTATTTAGTACAGGATCTATAGATGAATAATAAATGCAGAAAAGAGCTAAATAAAAACTAACTCATATATACATAAATGCAGCAAAAATGTAAGCTTAAAACGAAAAAAACCTGTTAACACGTGGCTTAGTGTTCTTCATCTGTTAAAGTAGTAACCTGCAGTTTTGAGTTATTACAACGATGATTATGTTGAGTTAAACGAAAGAATGACGATACGGCAAAGAATTATAGTAGTTAATTCCGTGTTTACGGCTTTCTTCACAATATATTAAAACCGCAGAATGGTACCATTTATAGAAACCTCGGAATAACGCCTGTAGTATATTGATCCCCGTTTGATAAAAAAATACAAGTATTACACTACT
>JAULCC010237626.1:0-12583 GCA_032358795.1 Nuttallia obscurata | reverse complement strand
AAAAAAAAATGCAAATTTAAGCCCGCGTTTTTATCAGTTGCGAACTATATATCAACTTTATTCCGAATACTATAGATAAAGGCATCAGTTCTTTTCTGAACTTAATATCAATTGCGGGAAAACATTATCAAAATACATGAAAGAAGATAGGTGTGTAGGAATGACTCTACGTAGAAATACATTTGAAATCAAATTTTGTAATGTCATTTCTGCAATTTAAATTTAAATTTGAAAAGAATAAGCATTATATAAGAGGCATCAAGCAAATGTTTGACATTTTGATTATAATCGTATACACTGTAAACTCACCATAATTCATCCAGGTTGATAGTGTTCTATTGCAAAACCAAAACGTTTTGCCTATGACAGCTACAGAGTCATGAATCTCCAACAAAAAAAATATTCAGCTTATACAACATTTTTGTAAATAAGACCCCAAACAACCGAGCGTTGGCTGTTTCGAATTACAAACTAGCCTTGACTGTTTCGAACCACTAATGCACCCTCATCTACGACTCATTTCACGTCCTCCAAAGCCTCATTCGCCCCTCTCTACGTCTTCTGCATGAGGAGGTGAAATGAGACCCAGAGGAAGGTGAAATACGCATTTGCGGATGTGAAGTGTGTCATAGATAAGGGTGAAAGTCACAATTATTGTGTTAAAGAACAGCACACATAATTCTTTTTTTACTGTATCTGTTCTATTCAGGCAGAGATGAAGGGGTGAGTAAAAGCGTTGTTGTTTAGATAGAGACTGGTGAAAGAGAGGAATTGCAAAGAGTGTATAAAATACTGATGAACAACGAAAGAGCTAGTCCCTGTCTTGAAATCATACGTTTTTGTCGAACTCGGCGATGCTACTAACACAGTACTTTCCCAATCCTGAGAAATGGACCAGGTATTTTATTGGGAAAAGCTGAAGGAAAGACAGAGGCTCAGTACGGAAGAAACTGTATCGTCCTTATTGTTGACGATGGTGCCAAGTCTGCAACATCACGCAACAACAAAGTGAAAATCGAGTCTATGACTCCTTTGCAACGGACGCATGATAGAAACGAAAGTGAGCTACGGAGGATAGGCGCTTTGAAGACATCTCCTCAAAGAATGAAAAGACAATACGAGATAGTCAGGGACAAATAACGATAATCAAGTGAAATCAGTTGAAGCGCGTGTCCATGTGTGAGTCCTCCGGTTTTTAACAATGATCCATACCTCCTCCGCATCACTTCTGCGTTAAATATCTACATGATATTTAAAATGATGTCTATAGTTAATGAGCACGTATTTACTTGTAGTATTTATATTTGTAAACCTAAGAAGTTGATAGAACATTATAGAAACTCATAGAATGTTATAGAAAAATTAGAATTTTCCAGAATATTGAGAACATTAGAGATTATTCAAGAAAGCTATTTTTGGCATCATACTTGTTAACAACTGATCACATGATCTTAATTTGTCATTAAGTAAAACACAAGATAATTCTAGAATATCTGGAATCTTCAATATGCATATAACGTCTACAGAAGCTTGGGTTATCTTTGAAGTTTAGTCAATATATGGAGTTACTTTGTGAAAATTCTTGATTATTCTTCGGATATTATTTAGTGACAAAATCTTTGTGAATTATTTGGATTTATTCAAGAGCGGAAATTTAATTTAAAAAGTGCTCAAGAACTTTGAACAGCTGCATTAAAAAGGACATCAAACAGGATCCGAATTATTTAGGATATATGAAATAATTATTGTGATTTAGGTAGATTTCTATTTATATTTTATTTTGATGTTGTAATTTTGAATGAATAAATTTTTTAAAGTGTGTTGCTGGCTTTGTCTTTCCAGTTACTACTGGCTCGTAACAATGGAACTTATTGTTAATAAAACGCAACTCGTATTTTATATGAGATAGTTTTATGACTGTATTATCGAAGAATGCTATGTGTGTGTTATAAACATATTTCTCCAACAGTACATATGCGGGCTTCGTTTTAATGCTATTATCTTTTGATCCGGTTCTACTTCTACAATTACACAAACAACCTTATACAGTTAAAGTAGGTATAAACCATCAAATTTCATCTGCAAAAGCTGTAGGGAAAGAAAATGAGAAAGACAGAGAGTACGGATAAAGACAGAGATTTTGATAGTGTGGGTAACCAAAGAATGTCCTAAGTGTACTATTAGCCTTACATGAAATGAACATATGTAAACAAATTCAAAATGTTCATGACTGTTGCATGTTAATCTCTCGTTTAACTGGTCAAGACGACCCCTTTTCTTTCTAAGACAATGTGACTATCATAATGGATGACATCATTTTACCTAATTAGATGCCAGACATCCGAAATGAAACGTTTTGTCTATCACACTATGAAAATATAGATACAGTGATCCTGTATTGCTAAAGTTAGCAGAGTAGTCCAAGTTAAGCTGCTAAACAATTAGTTAGGTAGAAGGTACAAATATCTGTCCATTCCTAAGAAATAATGATGACAACGCGACGTCGATGACTTTCTCCGACAAAAAATACACCAATCATATTAATCAAATACACCTATCATATTGATGTAAAGTTGTTTTCAAAGGATAATGAAATAATTGATATAATAATGTGTATACAAAATAATGAAGATTGTAAATGACCACTCCGTTCCTGAGAAATAACGGCGAGCTAATAGGTTGATATGATATAGGTGTATTTTGAATAAATCATAAAAGTTATTTGGTCAGATTAGCCGCCCCCCACCGACGAAAGAAAAAAACAAGGCAATGTGAAACATTAACTCTTGTCTCATAAGCCTACAAAGGTTCTCATTTGCTTCGTTTTGGGGATCAAATTACTAAACTGGCGAAAGAAACAATATAGTCGATGTAATGAAGACTGTTTTCCGCTTAGCATTGGCTATATTTCAACACAATAAGAGTAAACTTAAAATACTTGAGGCTTTTCAATTGATACTTCTGCTTGGCGTGGTAGCTAAAATGACGCCAAGCGTAGAATGCACCAGATGAGATGTTTGATTTAAAAAAATGATCGAGTACGAATGTGTGTTACGGTACGTCCCTGTCTGGTTTCGTCCTAGTTTGTTTAAGCTGTGAATTGTTTCAATAATAAAATTATTTGTAAAGCATTTATCAAGATTTGTTTTCCCCAATCTAATAAACGGATGTGAAGTATTTATTTTTGGAGGGCCCACAACATAGAAAATGTTCATTTACAGTTTTGAAAGAGACCGCTTTATGTTAAAATAAGTATCCAAATCAGTTAATTTATGGAAAATAAGGGCGGTTACCCTTAAAACAAATAAGATTTACTCGATATTATGTACGTGATTTAAATTTTTACAAATGTTACCACATAAAATATGTTAAATGTATTTATAACACTTTGTTTTGGAATGTGACGTCGCTTTAATAGTATTTCAGTCATATCGCGACGTCTATCTCATTACAGGTGGAGGAAGAACCCGGAGAAACCCTTTTAATCATTTCAGGCACAGAGCACACCCGGGTAGAACCACCGACCTACCGCAATCCGGGTTGAAGGTTTCCTTACTTGAAAAATCCAAAGTGTTTATGACGCTTTACCGAATGATACATAAAAAAGAAACAACAACTGAGCTTTACTTGTAACAACCTTTATGAAGAATGTTTTAAACAAAGGAGAAGTTCAATTTTATAATATTTTAAACAAGGTGAAACTCATTCCATCATGCAGAACTGGCATTCTATAATTAACCAGTATTCAAAGGCGATAATTCATAGCATATTTTAATATATTGATTTGAAATTATAGTAGAACTTTTAAAAAAGTGTCAATGTAAATTAAGTTATAAAAATAATAAAAAAAAATAGATCATATTTCTGAGAAACATAAACTTACAAAAGTGCCCTCATTTTTAGAATTTCCTAAAGAAAGGCCTCAGTTAGCTCCCTTTAGTTGCTAGGGTAAACAACCGATTGCATCTGGTCAAGTAGCTTAGCTGCCATTTTGTTTCCAATGGTCTGTTTGTCTGAGTAATGTCACAATCGTAACCTTTCAACTCGTAATACGGTTACTTTCTTTATTTTAAAAATCATATTGTAATAGAAATGTGGAAAAAGATTCGACTCTACGGGTTTTGTATTTGAAGAGTAAATACAGCCGTTTAAGTTATAACCAACAATTGACGAAGGTATAAGGTATATATTTCCGTTATATTCGTGGTTTACCTTGCGGAGTCGTCACGCGACCAATATTCATTTACACATCTGTGTTAAGGTCTATGACCAGACCTTTTGATTTTGGAAAAATTGCAGTTACATGAATTAAACCTGCCTTACGAAGAGAGGACTACGGAATATTTTGAATATACTGTCTGCTTTTACATATTCAAAAGATGTTAAGATTACTGCCTCAGTAGAAGCTAAAACCTACAGAAATTAACGTTCTATATGAAATAATATATTCCACTGCTCGTAATCTAATCTTCTGAAACAACAATTCAATTTTATAAGCAGATTTAAATGGCAACCACGGTGCGTCAAAATGTTGTCCGATCGCTGATCAAAAAGAACACATACCTTTAGGTGTGCATGTATGTCTTAATTGTATGTACTTATCGCGGATTAGTGACACATCCTCAGCTATAAGCATGTAGGGTCCAGTCGCCGAATGTCAAAGTTCTTTGAACTGATCGAAAATCGCCGATAAAACGTGAATTAACATATTCAATCGTATGCGCGACTGGTCATTCGGAATTGGATTAACACGATTCATTTATGTTATTAATTCTTCACATTTTATTCTTTATTCAAGTCGTGACCGTGACGTTTCTTATCAGATAAAACATATTGCTTAGCAGATTTGGATTTACTCTAGATGACGTATAAATAATACGTCGAAATATTAGACTGTAGTGTTGTTTCGATACCAGTTTCTTATTTTAAACACAGTCTGTTAACAAACTTCACTTTGGGGTAAAATAATCCCTGTCTCTACCAACCTCGCCCCAACACAAATGTTTCACATTTGTTACCTATGATAGGATATTGCACCGTAGGTGTCACGCGACATAACATGATTATTGTACAACAACAATGACGACCTTATTATCTTCCTCACTTGAAAAATCTGAAGTGCCCAGACCGGGATTCGAACCCACAGCAGTGAGAGATTGCAAGTCAATGACTATAACCACTAGGCCACAAAGAACCCATTTGAAATTTAGAATATCTTTAACTAAGATACGAGTTTATCACATCGATTGGAATTCGAAATTGGTAGATAACAAATCCTAATATGATACCATTAAAAGGAAAGAAATGTTTAAAAAAACATGTATAATAAATTAGTAGACAAATGTCTTTGTCCCTTTGAATATACACAATTTATGATATAAAAGCATTTTCAATAAATAGAAATCTATGCAAAAGACCAACTCCAACAACGCTTACAGAAAACACAAAAATACTAAGACGATTAGGCAAATTAATCTACAAAGCATTTACGAACCGAACAGTTACGCTGCATTTTAACGGCAAATGTTTACACACCACAATGTAATGTGTAATGTAAGTGGAAAATTTAAAGAGTTATTCTGATTGTTAAATTTTTGTTTGTTTTGTGTGTATAATTAACAAGACGCGTTAATTTTATGTTGTTATCATCCACCTAATTCATTGTGCGGGGGGCCTCCGTGGCCGAATGGTTATAGTCGTTGACTTGCAATCGCTCAGCCCCTCACCGCTGTGGGTTCGAATCCCGGTCTGGGCACTTCAGATTTTCATGTGAGGAAGCCTTCCAGTTGGCTTGCGGTAGGTCGGTGGTTCTACCCGGGTAAAATCTGTGCCTGAAATAGTGTACAGCGGTCCCCCGGGGTCTTCCTTTGCCTGTAATGAGATGGACGTCGCGATATGACTGAAATACTGTTAAGGCGACGTTAAATTACAAATAAACAAACAAACAAAACTTCATTGTGCTTGTTTTGCTCATTGACATGTCATGTGTACAGCTTTGAATAAAAAATATACATTTGAATAAAAGTCGGTTTCTTTCGATATCACGTACGGATGTGGCGAACAATATATTTAAAGGTTTGCAAACAACGATCTTGTGATAACAATTGAAACTGACCCAGTATGATTATCTTTACTATCTTGTGCAAACATGGAATAACTTATATATAGGTTAAACGCCCGGTGTATCCGGCAGGTATATAAAACACTATATACAAACATTGAATATCACTCGGTTGTCATTGAACTATCAAACGTTTCTGTGCGGGTTTTTGGAGATCTGGTATAGTGTAAGAAAATGAACAACAAACTTAGCTATTATTCTACCCCTCGGAAAAGTCCGTATATATACGCGACTGTACTGGACATGCTCGATCACTGGGCTAATACTCAACCGGATAATGATGCGTTTATTGAATATACAAAAAATGGTGAAAGAAAACCCATATCGTGTAGAGAACTACGAGACCTTTCACTAAATCTCGGTAAAAATCTAGTCAAAAGAGGAATAAGAAAAGGGGACATCATCGTTCTCTGCATGAGCAACTCACTCGAAATGTTACTTACACAGTTTGGGGTAATTTATGCTGGTGGAATTTCCATCTGTTCAACGACGAACTTAGTCTGTGGGAGCGACGTCATAACTCTTCTGAAGGATTCGAACGCAAAGTTGCTAGTCATTGACGCCGATCCGTCGGAGCAAAGCTGGGTAATTACGCAAAACGTGATGAATGCTAAAACACCTCTGCCTTTGCAAAACATCGTTATAAATGCACCAGCAAAGTCTTCGTTTTGGGGTCGTTCCACTACGTTTCTTAAGGACGTGATTGACGAAACGGTTGTGGACGACGCGGTACGTTTGCCGGACGTTTTTCCAGAAGATTTAATCATATATTTTAAAACATCAGGTACAACAGGCAAACCAAAAATGATTGGACATACGCATTTCTCGTATATTAACAATAGTTCGGTTTTAATGGCAAAAACTGGAATCACTAAAGAATCCATCTACTTTTGCGACCGGCCATTTGGTTGGAGTGGCGGATTTCCAAGAACTTTCATAACATCCGGTGCGACACGGGTGTTTGTTGACACAAGGTTGTCCATCCAGGGAGATATGAAAGGTAACTTATTTAAGAAACTGTATTTGCCTTAGTTGCTTAAACATTGTTTTTTTTGTAAATTTATTCTTCAAATGCTTTTACTTTCAATACAATCAAACACCTACCACAAGAAAAGCATCAAAATGCACAAAACTTTACACATTATGTAATATAAATAAAACAAATATGTAAATAAAGCAACAGCCAGACAGGATAATAAGTGGTCATTATTACAAACAAAGGTCTTATACACAATGTTGTTGTTGATGTTGATGTAAATAAATGCTGCACGTATGTCAATAAAAAGGCTCATGTTCTATGCTTTAATAAAAAGGTTTGTGCTAGAATTACATCGTAAAATGTGGTAACCGTCATATCAAACTAAAGCAAATATTTTGTACTTACAGATACAATTGGTGACATCATTTTAACTGAGCAATGTACGCATATGTACATGCCATGTTATCTAGTCACGGATATCCTCAATAGGCCAGATATGATGAACAAGTTTGCTTCAGTTAAGACCATCATATTGGCAGGTGAAAAGTAAGTGCCGTTTCTTTCATTCCATTTTGCTGGTTCACTATATAATTTCATATCCAGATTAAGAAATATTTTCTCTAGATACATGTCATTCAAGATCCCAGCTGACTTCGACTGGTGACATACTGCTAGAGAATAGTTCTGTTAATCAAATTCGGTACAACAGAATATTACACAATCTTTAGTTACAGATGGTGTAGAACATGCTCGTAGTATGAGAGTATGTACATGTAATTGTCATTTCAGAGTTCTGAACTCCTGTACGCAGTTGATAGGCAAGGTCTGCCAACATCTGTGTATTTGGTATGGATCATCAGAAGCAGCAGGCGTATCCACATATACCTCAGATGATACAGATTCCTACGCTGACGGAATCATAGGAATTCCACTACCAGGTTTGACTATTACTTTACATGTTTGTACGTCTGCTTTATAGCCTCACACCCCCACCTACACAAACACACACACACACACACACACACAAACACACACACACCATTCACACACACACACACACACGCATACACGCACACACACACACACACACACACACTAAAAGATCACTGAAGTTACTGATGGGAAACATGCAAATTATGCTGTGAGTAAAGTCGGTCCGGTATATTATTTACGGTATATAATTTATTTAAATCATTATGCACTATCAATGAATCCAACGGTTTGCCTATGTTAATGCAAATATACATTTATAATATATAATTTGATGGATTAAATTAGTTTTTTCAGATTCCCCCACGGTCTAAGCATTATAGATATTATGAATATGATAAAAATGATAATAA
This sequence comes from Nuttallia obscurata, assembly GCA_032358795.1. NCBI lineage: Eukaryota > Metazoa > Mollusca > Bivalvia > Cardiida > Psammobiidae > Nuttallia > Nuttallia obscurata. The sequence continues at coordinate 4,140 of JAULCC010237626.1, read as the reverse complement.
GTAATGGCCATACAAAAATTTGTTTGAAATTTTAAAATTGAATTTGGAAGGGTCTAACTAGAATGTCCGCATGCAAATAGACAATATGAGCCAAATTCATTTGTTTTCCCTCGGCGTAAACCGGTCTGGTGGCCGGTCACATTATTCTACATAAGCCGATTGACAACAAAACAGCCATGGTCAATGAAGGAAAACAACGATAGTGGAAAATATATATCCAATATTACGATAAGGGGCAATACGGGATGGCATTAATGTTTGCTGAATATGAAGTTAGAATGTTTCAGGCTGTATGTCAAAATAGAACATGTTGATGATGAGCGACATTCAGTAAAAAGTTTTTAATTGGAATAAATCATTCATTGAGAAGATAAAATTTCTTTTAAATAGGCCAAAGGTTTAACTCCATAACTACGCTTCTATGTCAATCTCTCAGCCCTTCACCGCTGTTGGTTCGAATCCCTGTCTGGGCACTTCGAATTTTTCAAGTGAGGAAGTCTTTCAGCTGGCTTGCGGTAGGTCGGAGGTTCTACCCGGGTGCATTCTGTGCCTGAAATAGTGTACGGCGGTCCCCCGGTGTCTTCCTCCACCTGTTATGAGCTGGACGTCGCGATATGACTGAAATACTATTAAAGCGACGCTAAATCCCAAAACAAACAATCCAAAAAAAACTAGGCTTCTAGATCCATAAAACGGATAATGACAAAAGTTAAAGAAGCACTAGAAAAGGAAAATTCAGGGAACAGTTTGAGGGTTAACAATATACAGATAAGCTTCGATCTTATAGATACTAAATGTCAAACTGCTTCCTGCAAACTATGTATGTTACAGTTACATAGAGACCGCCGCCGTGTTGTTTTTTTCAAATTGCGATCATGTAGCTTACCACTTGGTATTAAACTGATCATTACTCATTACCAAAATTGAATAATGCGGGTGTTATTAATGAATCAATACCATTATATGTTGGCTGAGATAGCAGCGGCAGCCAAAAAGCAATAACTAAACACCCAGGATTCGATTTCCGGTGATAAATGTACAGCACCATAAATAAACCACAGACATCACAGTATATCCCCCTGCTCAATGTTTTAATCCCTTCAAAGTTAATTGTTCTAAACGTCGGCACAATTTTATTTCTTATTTCAGATAACTAGATCTTTCTTTCTTGTTGGCGAACTCATTGAACAAGTTTTGCTTAAAACCAGGTTCGTTAGATCGCCTTAAAATCCCGTCCGATATGATTCAAGGGTAATGTCCCTTTTCTTGGACATTACCTTGGAATACAATTAAAATGTCTTTATTTTTCCATATTGTGCGTTTATATTCAATATATTATTTCAAATTATATTTGTTCGTAGGCTTTGAAATGAAAATAGTCGACGAAAGCGGGAGAGTTATTCCCAAAGGACAACATGGCGAAATATTGGTCAGAAGTAACCAAACAGCGGTTGACTTTCTCGGAATGCCAGAAAGATTTCACCAGGTATTGGATTCTGCCAACTGGTTTCATACTGATGACATCGGATATATGAGACCAGATGGTTGCATGGTCATGGAAGGCAGACGGACAGATAAAATATCGATAGGAACGGAAAAGATATATCCATATGAAATCGAGAAAGAGCTGATGCTATGTCCAGGGGTCAGTTCTGCCTTGGTCATAGCTGTTCCTGACAAAAGGCTCCATAATGTCATTTGCGCATGTGTCGTGTTTGATGAGAAAACTTCCTGTGGTATTGACGATGTCAAAATTCATTGTGATAAAACATGGGTAGATAAACGTATAGGGCTTGGAAGAAGCTTGAAACCAAAATATTTTCTGCAGTTTGATCGCTTTTCATCAACAGCTAACGGAAAGGTGGATAAAAGGGAGGTAACTAAAGAAGCATTTGCAAGACTAAAACTGGTTTAATATATCTATTTATAGAAAGATTGGGTTGGAAGCAAATCTCGAAATCAATATGCATAATATCACGAAAGAACTTAACTTCGATGCTTGTTTCAGTTTTTGATTATATGACACATTAGAGGTATATTGTTACATAAAATGTGCTGTTTTCTTGAATACAGCTGGACTTAGACATAACTAACTAGGTTTTATATTGACGATAGTCTAGAAGTTGTTAATGATTTTAATTATTCAGGCACATTTAACTACACGCGAAATTTTACTTTGAGTCAGGACTTTGTTATCTAGAAAAGGTAAACATGCTATAAAGTTTCTGCTCTCCAAATATTGCCCGCATATTGATTACCTGAAAACTATTGCAAATATTGAGATATATTCAAGAAACACGTATGCACTATGATTGGAAATGATAATCGTGGTAATAATTAAAAAAAGCTATTCAAAAATAGTAATTTTACCTATAGAACTTACCCCGTTAGTCACGGTATAGACGTTTTTATCGTGGTTTCATTGACTTTATGTGGAATTTTTACAATAACTGTAAAGAGTTTCATCCTGAATGCCCTTGCATTCCTGTTATTTTCATATTTACAAACTTTAACAGATGTTTTGAAACTTCTTAATTTTTTAACCAAATTTAGAGTTTTTCGCTTTAAACACATTAATGAATATTATATCCTCGGTGGCCAAGTTTCGGTGAGCCTAAGGTTCTTTTTAGGGCTGAACCAATCTAACCTTTAAAAAATATGTAATGCTTGTACACACCTTCAAATGATTTCTTTTCCCTCCATTTTATCATGTTTTTTTTTATGTTCACAAGTCCATTAGATTAACTTTTAAAGCAGTTTATTTACGGTAACTGTAAAAGGACTGCAGAAATGATGACGTCACCTATTTCGGTGACACAAATAGAAATGTTGATGAGGGCCTCTCATAAAAAGTCCCAACAGATTATTTCAAGATATAAAATTATCTAAACAATAAAACTAAAATTCAACTTATTTACACTTATTTGTGTGCTATAATTTTTTGTGCTTAATCTTCAAAATGACATGGGCAAAGATTTTGCTCCAAAACTGCTCTGTAAGCATTAAGCATAGCAGTTGGGAAAAATGACCAGTATTTGAATGGTGTTTCCTTAGTTTTTATCAGAAAAACAAATAAGGAAAACACAATTAGATAGAAATATTGCTTCTTTGTTTGACATTAACGTTTGATTTTTTCAACAAAATTTTTTATAAAAAACCATTAATTCATTTAAGGATAGTATGACTTTTTGAACACCCCTCTAGTAAAAAAAACGACCTTGACATTTGTGTACTATGCAAATAGCTACCGCATACTACAGAGAGAAGCTCTTGTGTAAATATAGAGAAAATAAAAATAAAACTACCCAAAAAAGACATTTATTTAGAAGAAGTAAAAAGGTAACAAGAAAATTAGCATATTTCCGTGAGTGGAATATAAACATGTTTCAATTACATGTTTGAACCACATATTCTCGGCGAAACTGGGCGAAATGTCACTTCTAAGCTTACCTTATAGACTACAGAAATCTTTGACGTCATACAACTGAATGCGTCTTTCTATCGCACGCGCTTAGAAAAGTCATCGAAACAGGGCCGTCACCGAAACAGGGCACTCGACGATAAAAATTAAGATTCAACTATTTTATGTATTTGTAGGCTCCATCTCATATTATATTTTTAAAGTCTTGGGATATATAAAGTCAAACGAGCTGAAATTATTTATTTAAAGGTGTATAGAATTTGATGCATCTCAAAAGGAGTACATCACATTTTGGTAGATATTGTGGGCTGGTCAGATATCCGATGTATATTGGTTGCTACCCTAGATGTATTGAGTACTGCTTGAAGCTTGTTTTACTGAAAATGTGACCTCATATTGACATCCACTGGCAGTAAATTCCATATGGGACTCATATGGATTTACTTGAAGTAGATATTTCATATTAGGTCACCTGAAAACTTTTTTTTTTTTGTCCTTCCGACTACCGACTACCTTTTTCTTATAAGATAAGAGTTAAAATCCTGCTTGCATTCATTGATCGCAATATCATGACATCAAACATTACGTCATCATTATCTGACCTTTAATGTGTAACGTCATTATATTAATATATTAATATATCTTAAAGATATACCTGGCCTATTTTCGACCATCACAAACCATGAAAAAAACAAAATAGATTAATTATATACGAAAAA
>JAULCC010237625.1:0-20556 GCA_032358795.1 Nuttallia obscurata | reverse complement strand
TGTGAATCTGGAGTTTCTGAATCTCTGATTCTCCAGCAGGTATTAAGTTGTTGGATCCATACCCCATATTTTTATCTAGATGTAAATGGGATGTAGATCCAACAGGTTTTTTCCTGAATGGCGCCATATAACCTATACAGTGTTGCGGTGACCTAAAACCCAACTCAATCAACCAGACTGAGAAACAAAGTTTGACCATCTTGTTTCACCCTGTACTTAAGTGTTTCATTGTTCACATTGACAACATGATTAACTGTACAATGGATCACCTTTAGTGACACAGCCTTGCTACTAACTAACCTTGCTGCATACACATAGAAGCAGTAGATGTGCAGTGTAAGTGTTGTGAAGATATCCTGGAACAAAGCCAGCTGGACCGTCAGACCTAGTACCCCACCCACTGATGTGTACCACACCAGGTGTCCTAGCACGGGCTTTAGTAGGAACAGATACCCTGAAACACAATAACAATCTATTAACCCTTTACTCTATAGATACCACTTTTGTCACATGCTACCAGTGTAGATCCATCATTCAGTAATACAGCATCAACATCTAACTTGAACATGTCAATCTGGACAATATCTGGAGTGATAAACTATTAACTTATTGCAGTTATGACACATCCATACTGTATCTGATTTTCCAACTTTGCTTTATCCCCTCTGAGCAGTGCAAGGCAAGCTACATCAGTCTAACATCAGGAGGATCTCAATATCACATCTACTAATTATTCAAAATAAAATAGAAACTATTCAGTATCATGATTTGCTCTTGGGTTTCAAAATGATAATGCAATCTACCAAATTTCATCAAAATGGTTCAGATGTACCAAGATGTACTTACTATTTTGCATTTACTACAGTACCTATGTATAAGAATTATTTGGTAATCTTTTAACAAAACTGGCATATTTACCAAAATTCTAAGTAAAAAAAGGACACAACTTTGTCAAATATGACCTTAACCTACAGAATTCTGCGGCATCACGACCATGTTGTCATAAGCAACCTAATTTAAAAGTTTGAAGAAGAAATGTAAATAAATGGATACCGAAGACTTTTAAAATGGTAGTAATGGCTTTCCTCCTTGACGCTCAGGATTTAGGGTTAGCATTAAGACTTGTTTGTCGGTGTCAGGATAAAGTGACCGGCCGGGGTTAAGCCAGCACGTGCATCAGTGCTATACTCTGGGCACGTTAAAGAACCATAGTTCTCTACAGAGGAGTTCTGTGTATCCACTTCCCTCTCTCTGGGATGTCCATTAGTCGTAGCTGGCAGAAAGTGACGTAAATCAAACAAACAAACAGCATATTACCTGTCCACAGGTAGATATGGTAATTGAAGAAGTTGGCCAGGAAGTGAGTTAGTTGACTGTTGAGTTTAAGACCTGCAGGGGCTCCCATCAGCCAGTGTAACAGTGTCTTCAGTTCTCTGGCCACAACCTGAAAAATAACATACAACAGTTTGTTCTCCAGATTCATCAACCACTTTCAAAATTCTCCTCTACTAGTTTGGATATTCAGGAGACTAAACTAATCTTCAAAAATCTCAAATAAACCTAACACACTAATGAAATATGAAATGACAGGCATGAGATTCTAATACTGCCTTATGCTGAAAACCTCCAGAATTTGTAGTGATTTAAAAAGAAACATAAAAACCTTTAATGACAGTTAAACACATCAATTACCGACAGATCAAGTATATTTATATTATGATTAATAATAGCATTACTGTTTCACAACCAAATCAGACTCAAGTTAGAGAGCAGTTAGGAGAGGTTGATTCAAGTCTTGTGAGCTCTTTACCACATATAAATTTTATAAATATTCAAAATTTCTGGTACTCAAGATTAAGAAACACCTACACTGAAACTTTGTCCCAGAGATACATGCTTTCAGGGGAGTGTACTTACATCTCCATATGACAGAGAAACATCTGCAATATACTGAGAGTTACTTCCCTTCATCAGGTAATACATGAGACAGACACCCAGGAATGAGTCCACAACTTGGTTCACACACTTGTTTACACTTCTACAAAATAAAACAAATAATGTCTATTGTAACCTTACACACATGCACAAATCTGTAAAGGAAAAGACTGCCACACACTGAGTATAAACTCTACATTAGACCTCACAGGTGTATATTCTCACCATATGTAATCTGTGAGTAATTAATATGTTGTTTAATTGGGAAGTTAATTTTGCTTTCAAAAATATTTCAATCTTATCAAAAAGTGCAGTTCTTTACAGGTGGAGGGAAACCACGGGGTATTTTTTCATGCTATATCAGGCACAGAACTTTCTAGTGTTAATCTCAAGCCATCTTGAAAGGCTTATTCACTCAGAAAATCTGAAGTGTACAGACCAGGATCCGGACCCAATGCGGTGAGAGGCTGAGAGATTGAATATCAATGACACACTTAATATTTTCATAGGTCTTTTCTGAGTTAAGCCATCCCAGTGTTGTATTTGTTACATGACCTACCTTAAATGATGGGGATACAAATTGAGTCAACACCAGAATCAGCTGCTCCTTTAATTATGGTCGCTTGACCCTAGTCACTATTTCAAGTTTGAATTTTTTTATTTTTTTGTCTGATTTGCCATACATGTCCAATATTTTGCCTGTATCCCATGATCACCTCCACTGGCTTGCCACTTAGTATCTCACTCACTCACAGCTTAAGTTTTCATTTCTCACAGTTGTCCTGTGAGTTGTCCCTCCTACTCATGTTTCTCTGTTGCTTTCACCTGATGCTTCCCCCTTGGACTGAAGGTAGCTTCAAAGTACTAGCTTCAAAGTACTCACGCTCTTCAGTCCAACTGCCTCTTGCCACAATTGTGGAATCTTCTCTGCTTTTTACGGTCATGGTAGAGTTCTTTCGGACGCATAGTGACAAACCATGTCACAAGTCATAGCGGCTACTGATTACTCTACAAACACTTCAAGCTCCATAGACAGGTTTTTCTTTTATTTCCAGTCTCATAGAGGTGGGAAACACTGAATAATGTCTCTGAAATTTCCAGCTGGCCCGGAATTTGAACCCCCAACCTCTGGATCAGTAGTCCAGTGCATTACCACTGGACCACCACTCCACCTTACTGGACCATCACTCCACCTCAAGTTTGAAAGTTGTCAGTTTCTTGCAGGTGCAGAGCTGCTGTTTGTGCTGTTTAAAATTCTCAGGATAGGATAACTGATTAAGTTGATATAAGTGAAAAATTGTTGATAGATGCAGATAATTACTTTAATAATGCTTTAATCAAACCTTAGGATTCTGATGGCCAGTTTGTCAAAATTAATGGTATGCTACAATTTAAAGCAATACTAATGGGGAAAAGAAAATGGAGAAAAATATTGCTTTATCTAAACCTGAAAGTATGTTTAGAGAAAACTCTACATAGCAGGTACCGGTATACTAACTTAATGTCTTATAGTATGTACTTGTACTGAATCTTATCATGACTCAGAATGACCTTGACCTTTAAAAACAAAAAACTGTGACTGCCATGTCTACCTTTTCAATTTCAAAGAGAAACTCCAAAAATGTTATCATGGGAAACAATTACTAAAGTTTCAGTTAGTAAATTTTCACCTGCTATAGATCTAAACAGATCACATTTACTTTTTTATTTAAGTTTGATAATGTTGAAAGCCTACGGCTTGTAGAAACACTTTCCAGTCCATTTCCTGGTTTTAACCAGTACTTGGTGTCAAATGAAGGTCAGTAGAAAAGCCCCCTTCTGGGTTTGAACACAAAACTTTTTGAGCTAAAGGCGGACACCATATCCACTACTACCTCAAAAAGATCACATATGAAGTTGACTTGAAACTCAACTCTGCTTCCTTCATGTTAGCAGAAATTCAAAGAACTATGGGAGACATCAGAACACAGTCTAGCACAAGTTGGAAGGTACATGTAGTCAATGTAGCAGACATATCTAAAGAACAGAAGTCATTAATTACCAGTACAATTAGTGCAGTTCTCTAAAACAACATACTTTCTATACATACTTCAGTTTGGTTATTGGTGACTGGTTCCCAAAATTTGAGACAGGTTTCAGATGTGCTGCTCTGGTTCCCAGTTGTGTGAAAACTGTTGGTACCATAACAATCTGCTGTGCTGAACTGCTGTTGTGGTTTCTGTTATGACATACATGTTTTTTAAAAAGCTGATAAGGAACTGTAACATTTTTAAAAACCTTTTACATTTATAGATATACCGGTATCCTATGCAATTTAAAGTTGTATTCAAACCCCAGTTTGGGTACTTCAGGTTTATGGGTTCGAATCCGGGTCTACGTACTTAGGATTTTTCAAGTGATGAAGCTGGTTTGCAGTAGGTCGCTGGTTCTACTCGATACACTCTACGCCTGAAATAGTGTGCAGAGGTCCCCATGGGTTTCCTCCACCTGTAATGAGCTGACTTCTCATTATGACTGAAATTCTATTAGAGTGACATTAAATTACTTATAAACAAACAATCATTATAAGTCATATTCATATACCACATTATGGATCATCACAAGCTGGGTCCTGTGGTGACTGTGTTGTGGTAACAGTACCAGCCTTTCAATGCAGGGGGAACAAGCCTGAAATGTAGCCTAGCAACAGTCTCCCCATAGTCACTTATGTCTTACAAATGTTTATGCAAGCAAAACAAAATATCACTGAACGGTCAGCATCATTTTAGAAATTCATCTGAATCTATGTTAAAACAACAAATGGACCGATTTAAATTCTCAACAAGACATAAAACAAGAGGCCCATGAGGGCCAGTATTGCTCTTCTGGTTCGAAGTATTCACTCTGCAGGTAAATGTAATCTTGTGACACTGTGGCAAGGCTAGATTTGACCTGAGGGACCTGGCTTGAACAAACTTGATACCAACCCATCAAGTTATGCTCCATGTACAATACTGAGCCTAAGGGTCTTGTAGTTTTTAACAAGGATATTTTAGATATTTTTTATTTACTTATAGGCAATATGGCTGAGCATCTACGTGTACAACATGGTAAAGGACCACCAACGGATTCTTAATGTGAAGTTCCATCCAACTCTGTTTAGTAGTTTAAGTATGGCGAGTATTTTTTGGCAACTAACTTGAACCCTAAATAGAAACATTAGAATGCAAAACATATTTTCCTTAAGATTCTATAACTGTATAGCATCTAGTAAAATGCAGTACATATCAACATTGCATCATACATGATTAGCTTGATAACTTCAACTTTCTGGGCAATATGTGAAAAAATTAGACATTCATCTCTAATGGCATATAAACTAGCACAAGGAGTACCAGTTCTTTTTATGTAAAAAAGTTTGTACAATTTTTCTTCATATTTGCATTCTTTGATTAATACTCTGTTGCAATATCCAGGTCTGGGCACTCCTTTTTTTTCAAGTGAAGAAGCCCTACAGCTTGCAGTAGGTTGGTGGTTCTACCCGGGTGCCCCCTGTGCCTGAAATAGTGTACAAAGTTTCCCCGAGGTCTTCCTTCACCTGTAATAAGCTGGATGACACAATATGACTGAAATACTGTTAAAGAGACGTTAAATTTCCAATAAACAAACAAAAGGCAAACATTTCTTCTGAGGAAATGAATGGCTGAGATCAAAACAGTTCAAAATAAAGATAAGAAACGGTGAATAGTTATATCTCAGCTTACTAAAAGACAAGTTTGCAAACAGTGAAGACATCAAGTAGATTTAACAGAACATATTGACTGGTCAGGGACTGCATTATTTGCCATGAAAAACGCAATGTCTGCAAACTTCCAACTTAAAAATAGCAATACAAATGAATATTCATAACTTGAATAGTCAGTTTAGAACTGATGAATATTCAACAGGTTGAAAATTAAACTTACTTTTTCCAAGACCACATGAGAGGTCTGTAAATACAAGTAATGGCCAGGAGCAGATAGGTTACCAAAGTCTCTCTCACACTAGGTGGCACTGGCCTGTATCCACAGTAAGTCTGCAGGTTGGAACTCATCTCATAGTTACAAAGGTCTTGTCTGTTCTGCTTCAAAACTTTCACTATGGTTGTAACATTGTCAAGTGCACCTTCCATTACCTCTGACCTTTCACTAAGAACACTGGACTTCAAGAGTTCCTGAGGATTGTACACAATACATGTACACTGTCTTCTTGTTTCATTCACAATCAAAGAACACTTCAGTTCTGAACATTTGTTGACAGACAGTATCACAGAAACTAGTCTAGAATACTTTGGTGCAGGTCTGTCTGAGACATTTCTCCAACATCCAATCAGATGCAAGCCAGAAGGTGTTTGATTAGCCAATGAGACATCAGAGGATGATGCTGTTATGTGCACAGATTGGTTGTCTAAGATCACATGACCAAAAAGGTAACAGTCTGAGGCTTCTAACAGTTCATGAGGTACAAACACTTTCCAAATTTGCTTATTATCTACTTCCATATTTCTGAATTCTGAAAAATAAAAAAAAAAGAGATAACTTAGCTTCAGTCAGTTTAAATGTACTGCAAAGTTGACTAGAGACATGACACATAGGGCTCATTCTCCCCTAGTTGGCTGATTAGTGATGTTTAATCTCCAATAGGAGGAGCTGTCTACCTCAGTTTAGTTAAGGTTAGTCTACCTTTTTTGCAAAGGTGTGAAAAGTGTTACTATCAAGTACAGGGTTAATCAAGAGATCCATTGCACAAACTGTTCTAGATAAGATATTTCTAAATCTTAGTACTAAATCCAGCAAACTGGAGTTCAAAGTGAGTGGTGGACTAACAACACACTCCAAGCGAGTTGAGGACAAACACTCTTTTTATAATCACAGGTCCAGGTTTTACTTAGCTCCTTAAAATTCAATTACAGTTTTATTTCTATAACATTCTCACTCCAATACTGGATTTAACAATTAAGAATCATGTGATGTATTTAGCACAATTTGTAGCTGAACTAAAAAACTAATAAAAACAAATTCATTCTTAAATCATCTTTCATAAATGCCTAGGTTTGTAAGCTAAAAAGGGTGTAGGAAGTAGATTTCAAAATACTGAAAGGTCGGTGTAAATCCAACACTAACACCTGTGGGTATAACAAATTGAAGATTTTCATTGGGTTAACCAAGTTCTAACGTATATTCGTAGATTTTAAGGATAGAACTAATGAAAACCTAGAGTGATGTAATCTTAACATCTGAAGATGTATTTAAGTGAATAAATATGCTTGAGGGGAAATTTGTCTAAAGCTATTACAATTAAGTTGACCATTTGACACTGAAAGGAATGGCTATGTAGATGTCTCTAAATGATGTCCACAGGTTAAAGCTGTACTGTGTTTTCTAAATCTGTTTAGAACTTTTTTTAATTCAAGGACAATATAGCACAGGTAAAGTTACAAAATATTTTCATATACACCAAGACATGTTCACATTTTTTATGTATAATTATAAAATTGACAAATATTTAACTGCCATAGTCTATCTGATTTTAACATATATACATGCAGTTACATATAGTATACATAGTTTGTTAATTTTTTTAATTGAGATTTTACAACCATTTTGTTATACAACAAGTTTGGGTCATTCATAGGTAGCCTTCGTTTAGACTTATCCATTTTAGCTTGATTATGTTGAAAGCTTATGGCTTGTAGAAACACTTTCTAGTCTGTTTCCTGGTTAGAACCAGTAACATAGAACCAGTGTCAAACAAATGAAAGTTAGGAGAAAGGCCCCCTTCGGACTCGAACTCGAACCACAACCTCATGAACGCTATGCAGACACCTTGGTAGCCTTGAGTATGCAGAATTGAGAATTACACCAACAAAATGTGAGGAATATATAATTATCTTAACATATGTAGACAAAGTATGTGGATAGATTTTTACAACACAAATCATCGAGCAGTGTATGTTTTGTAAAAAAAGCAAATTAAATCTCTCAAAAGATACAAGGTTTCTTTTCCTCATAATTGCAAAAAAATACTGTTGCATCATATTCATATACTTTTTTTCAAATATATTAGTAATGATAGAATAAAACTAATGAAAAAACCCACATCTAAACCCAACATTGCTTTTCTGTTATTCAAACATTTAGTTTCTTTTGAATTCGATAACTGAGGGCACAGTCTGAGTGGTGGAGAGGGTACCTTGCACTAAGGAGAATGTGGGTTCAAGCTCAAAGGGGCCTAACCTTCATTAAGACAACAAGGACTGGTTCTGCCCAATGAGACAGATAAAAAATTACTGCTCAAGCCAGGATTTCAACATAAAAGAAAACAGTTAAAAATATATAACTACTAAAAAATATATATATTACTGACTTATTATAAGGCGTAAAAAAAAAAGTTGTTTGTTTCCACTAACATGCCCAAAAAAAAATAGGGTCGGTAGGCGATAACTTTTTTTTTTTCGATAACTTTTTTTTTCATATAAAAGGCTGATTTTGTGCTATCAACCTACACAATTGTTCACAGTTAATCATTGAAAAGGCAAATGTTGTGATATAAATAGTTTAAACCAACAGCATTGTAAAATTTCACAGAGATAGCGAACATTTTTTATCGTACTCAAAATGTTCGTACAAAAAACAGAAAAAAAAGTTTAGGGTCGGGGGTAAAAATAGGGTCGGTCGGGTTAGTGGAAACTTTTTTTTTACGCCTAAACTGACAGTTAGCTGATACCACACAACAGACTAACAGATTTATCTAAGCCCATGACAATGTTAGCAGTGTAACATTTTAATCTGTTTTACAATTTTCAAGGTATATAATTATGTCACAATATGACTTCATTGTTCTAAATCCTGAAACCAGCTCATCTTTGTTGATGTATCTGAATATTGTAAGCAGTTGGGCTTACATGCACAGCACATTGTCCAGTCTAAAACAGGAATATATTAAGGCAATTTTATTTAACAGCAGCAGTTTTCCCTTCTTTCGGGATGACTTACTACAAAATTCTCAAAAAACGTAAAACCCATCTAAGGGAATGCCAAATAGCCTAGGTAGTACAGTCCTAGTGGTTGAATAGTTTTTCGGGTGAAGACAGGAGCAAAAAAAAATAATTTGATTTGTTAATGCTTGACCAAAGATGAAAAAATCTGATAAAAGCTTCAGTGTATCGATACACCTAGGGGCGAGTCGAGTTGGCCGGATAGCTCGGCACAATTAACCGCAGACCACGGTGTCGTTTGCAAATTTTCTAGCTTATTAATACTGTATTCATTAGGAAAGGCTAATCGCCAAAGATATCTATATAATCTTAATAAATATATAAATGCGTAAACGTGCGTATTGAAGGGGGCGAGAGTCACGCGAAAACTAATGACTCATTTTAATGCATTATGCTAACAATGGGATCATTTCAGAATCTGTATTGAGAACCAATAGAAAATATCAACGAGCAACGGTACAGTAATTATTAAAGAGAAAAACCTTTTTTCCTGAATAACAACCGTTACAACGAGAGGCGCACCCAGTTTTACACTGTGGTTACGGTCCAAACTTTACCGATCACTTTACACTACACCAACACTATGCTACTTTTATCGAGGAGATGGGACGGTCACGTCTTTCTATTCGGCCATGATGATGATGTATTCGAAGGTTTAACGTCCCTCCTGAGCCCTGGGGGAGCAGCCGTCAGTATGGTAGTATACATTGAGTACACTTCCACGCTGACGTCTACGGGCCAGTCGGGTTTGGACGGGTTCTATTAGGCCAGAAATGATTCGGCGAATTTGACTGGAGGTTCATGTCGTGACGTAGTTGTGACTAGGGTAGATGACAAATGATTCTTCTGAGAAAACTGTAGTCGGCGTAGAAACAATCTCTTCAAAACACCAACATATTCCTGAATTTATTTGTAGAGACATATTAATAATCCCGTTTGGGATTCGGTTCCGGAGACATTTTTTCTTGTTATGCCCTTTACCTCGGTTCTGGAGACATTTTTTTATTTTTTTTTATTTATTTATTTATTTTTATGCCCGTCACCAACCGAATCCCAAACGGGATTAGAGACATAATACTAAGATGGGTCAATCATACAAATAATAAATGCTCTGTAACATGGCTGGTCAGACCTTCCTTGTACAAACAACGCAAATTTTAACCCTTCCCACACTAACTGCATGTCATACATATCATGTGCCAATTTGTTTTTCTTTGTGCCTTAAACATTCGTGCGTAACGTGTCAAAGACCTCGGCCAATTCAAAAAGGCCGTGGTAAAGATCAAGTATTAGCCCAGAGACCAGTGGGTTTTTATTATCCTTTATCTATTTCTTTTACTGTTCTTTACTGTTCTTTTACTGTTCTTTTACTTTTACTGTTCTCATCCCTTATTCTAACATTTCCGACGTGCACTTATTTCCTGCCTATAACACTCGCGAGAGGGGTTGGCAGTATCCAGAGATAGATAGATAAAACTGCCCGTAGTATAGGGTTCATGTAATGTATGGCAAAGAAAGATGTTGAGACCGGGGTCGAGCTCGATTCTCTGTGCAAAACAGTTTCGAGACACGAACAATGAACAGACTGATTCGAATACAAATGCGCATTTACCTGTTAAATGACGTATTATATGTTGAATAATTGCCTCTACGAAGTTAACCTCGTGTGCTGCTCAGTGCAAATTTGTAGACATGTTGTAACTGAGAGACCATGATTATAATGCCATCTAGAGCTAACTTTTCGCCTGCAAGTACTACCTTATCGATCTGCTCGATCAGAACAAGACCCGAGGTTATAAAACTTACTTTTAAAGAGATTTGCGTGTTTAGTATGCACTGCTCTGTGAAAAACTACAGTAAAAGCAATAACAATAACAACAGACGATTTATCTGACCAAATCGCACATCAGTTAACTTTCTTTGGAAATTTCCGAATTTATAAGAGTTTTGCGTGCAAGGTCATTGTAGCCAATGGCCCATGATAAACGTGGAGTCATATAAACTATTCATGCCTAACATTCCTGTGAATTTTGAAGACCGTAGGTTTAGGCGTTCTATAGTTATAAATCCTACACTTAAGCTTAGCTTAGGTCTACCGAAATAAAAATTTCCCGAAAATTAGCACACTTAATTTTAGTATATAGATGTACTTTGAAAAATAATATGGTGGCATATACATTTCTGTACATTTTCTTCTTATGAATGACAACAGCTTTACAACCGTGGAGTTTAGAGAAATTTTAATTTCTAGTTTTCAAGTAATGCATGTTTATGGGCATTTTTTCCCCAGGAAGTAAGATATTTCAATGCCTAAGGTCATGTATATTGTTTGCTGATATTTGTTTATTCCTTAAATTTCTCACTGTTTTTCATACAAACAGTTTTGTTTGACTCAAGTTTATTGTCTGTCATATAGTTAGGACTGTTGAGCAAACACCTACACAAAAATAAGTTTGATCATTGATTAAATTTAGAACGTGTTTCTTTTTTATTTGAATACATGCAAAATATGCCATCGGTCATATTTTCTAGATCCTGTTTAAAAAAAGTTAGTATGCTACACCCACCCCCCTTGTTTTTTTTAATCCTCGATACTTATAAATTAAATTTTTGATAACTACTTTTGCAATTTTTCAAACATTTCTTATAAGTCAAATTCAATTGGGTGCATATCGATATCCTTTTATCAGATTTTTTGTTATTGTTGTTACATACTTGGAATACATGCCTAGGGAATTTGATCATTGCTTAAGTGCAATATGTGGTCAAAAACTGAAATACTAAAAGATAAAAATAAAATATTTTCATATTCTGTTGCCAAGATGAAAGATAAATTTTAGTATTAACGTCATGTTTAATTCAAGAACCATGCTCAAACTGAAAAATACTTGTTACTTTGGTGATAAACTGCAAATTTAAGATTGTTTTCTTATCCTTAGATAGTAACTTCACCCTTTCATTGAAACATTTACCTAGACGCGTAACTCATGCACTTTATTTTAACAACAAAACTATGAAATGCTCAAATTGAGTTAGTTTTATAACCACGAGCCTAGGTTCAGAACACTGCATTTGTAAAGTTGCTGTTCCATACGTTCTTACTGTATGTGCAGAACAGCGAATCGAGCACGCCTCAGCAGTCTACATGATAAAAAACAACAACAACAACATTCAACGTCATGTCACTCGACAAAATGGATAAGACACAGCAGTGTAAGTTAAAGATAAATTACTGTAAATATAGGAAGGTTTGAATTTCGAACTTCCAACTGATCTCAATCATAATGGTAAATCTTCATATCTCACTATATCACATAAGAATTCACGTAGAAGACCTACCGGTTAATTCGGCCCCACATACACTCGTAACGAGGGTTGGACGGTTTAAAACATTGAATGACTACTTTGCAACTATATAACTGACACCCCCTTAAAGTTAGTGTCAAGCCGTCACTGCATCTAACAATTAGTAGATAAGAATTTCTAAAGGCTATTACCTGCTCTGTGTACTCGGCCAGATCAAAATAATGATCTTAGTCCACATGGTGATTTGGTCAGTCCTCATCAGGCTCCTGTGGAGTTGTTGATTAGAATATGTCAAATAACCCCATAAAACCATAGGAAACTCAGCATGCCAAAATTCTTCCGTTCAGTCCCTTTAAAATTTCTCCAGTTAATACTTCCTGAAATGGTCAATACTGTTCAATTTGATAATTTTGATAAATATCTCTATATTAAGTTACAAATGTTTTTTATCAAGTAGTGTGTTTAGTGAAATGATTATATATTGCTTTATTTCTCTTTAAAACTGCTCCAATCAATACTTCCTCAAGTGGTCAATACTGGTCAATTTAATTATTTTGATAAATGTCTCTAGATTAAGTTACAATTGTTTTTTTATCAAGTAGTGTGTATAATGAAATGAATATATTGCTTTATTTATTGTAAAATGGTTCATATTAAAGTTTTATAGGGCATCAGTACACTTTGTTTATATACTGGTCAATCAAGTGTGTTTGTGGAAAAATGAATGATCAGGGGTGTGGAATTCCTATGCCCGACTTGCCGGGCATGGGACATTTTGCCTACGGACAAGTAGATTTTACTGTAGCACTTGTCCTCGGGCAAGTGAATTTCAGAGCCGGTAAAAATCATTAAGGCTGAAATTCTAATCACGAGCATAAAATTTGTTACATAAATCATGCATACAAGGTGTAAATAACACTCTCATAGATCAAACTATGGTCCTGTAAAAAAGTGAACTTGTACGAAAAACTTAACCAAGCATCGGCTTATCATCTTGCCTGTAGTAGTTAAAAAACCCATCATCCATTCCATGTATAAATATTTAAATATAAACCCTTTTAACACCCAATTCAATTTTCTGGTCTTTTTTTCACTATATATTTGGGCAAGTGAACTTTACATGTGGACAAGTAGAAAATTCAGTCCAACTTGTCCATGGGCAAGTGGAAATAATCCATAATTCCACACCCCTGATGATCTGGTCAAAATACCTCGTGTGATTCCGTTTGGGTGGAGGGCATAAAATAAAAAAAATTAAAAAAAAGTTTCTGGAACTGAATCCCAAACAGGACTAACCTCAAGTGGTCAATACTGGACTGGTCAATACACCTCAAATAGTCAATACTGGTCTCTTCATCATCATTTATGATGGATAAATTAGATGACTGATTGTTTTTGTTTGTTTGTTACCATGTTTCATTTTGCAATTTTATTTGTCACCTTTACAGAGAAAGTGTGATACATAGGGACTGCAAAGTCTGTCTGTCTGTTGTTTCTACCATCAGAAAAAATTTAACTTGACTATAAACATTGCCATTTACTTATATCTTTTTTTCAAACAATCAAATCCTATTGCTTATGATGCAGCTAAATGATGCAGGGCAAGATCACATCTGACAGGAGTTATGCATCTTTTTGTACTTATTGTTTTGGTTATTCTGACAAAGTGTTAGTGGGTGACACAAGTGTTTTACTAAACACCCATCTAGTTTTAGACATTTGATCAATAATTATTAATTGAAAACAATTAAAAAAAACTTCTAACATTTTTTAGGTGATTCACAGCTGGAAATAGACCCTGGTGACGTGGAAACAGATGAATCCTCAAAGATGACATCGACTGTGGGCTGCTTCAAAGTCTGTAGCAGCACAAGAACTAATTTTCTCTCCTTGTTTGCAACAGTCCTGTATGGTGTTTGCTCTGTGTCAATGGCTTTTGTCAACAAACTGCTGATGACAACATATGGATTTGACTTCCCTGTGTTTATTATGACAATGCAGATGCTTTTTACTATTTCTGTACTGGAAATATTAAGTTTTTTTGGCCTCGTGTTTTTACCTCGTTACACCTTAGAGAGAGGGAAAATGTTTGCACTACCTGCTTTTTTCTATGGACTAAATTCTGTTTTAGCTTTGAGTGCTTTAAGCAATATGAACCTTGCACTGTATGGGATACTTAAGAGGTGTGCTCCCATAGTGACGATGGTATTGTCAGTTGTGATCCTGAAGAAAGGATGGCCATCTGGGCTAACTATGTTTTCTGTGATTTTCCTAACGGCAGGATGCATTATTGCAGGTAAGCTTCTTGACCATGACAAAATTATATAATATATTATATTACATGTTCTTATATTTATATGCACCCGGGTAGAACCACCGACTTACTGCGAGCCAGCTGGAAGGCTTCCTCACTTGAAAAATCCGAAGTGCCCAGACTGGGATTCAAACCCACAGCAGTGAGAGGTTGAGAGATTGCAAGTCAATGACTATAACCACTTGACCAGTGAGGCCTAACATTAGCCTTTCAGCTGGCTTGCGGTAGGTCGATGGTTCTACCCGGGTGCACTTTGTGCCTAAAATAGTGTACAGGAGTTCCCGGGTCTTCCTCCACATGTAATGAGCTGGACATTGCGATATGACTGAAATACTGTCAAAGCCATGTTAAATCCAAATAAACAAACAAACCTAAAATTAAAATAATTAACCCTTTCAATACTGGACCTGTATAGTGATTACTTTTGCAAAAGGTTTGGGTCTAGATCAGCCAAGGCAGAACACTGTGTCTTGATCCAAGATCTAAACCATTTGCCAATCAATCAGGTTATAATTGTGAAAAATTACACAGTAAAGGTAAATTTTAGAATTTTGGCAGACAATTTTTTTTCTCCAGCAGAGGACAATTCAGCACTGCAAGGATTAAAGCTTCACAGATGAGCTATTGAGTGGAACTTAAAAACCTAATTCTCCTAACCTCTATTACCATAGTTTCATGGTAGACTTGTTGTCTATTTTAACTTTTGGTTATCATCAGCTTGTTTAACATGATTGTGCACATGAAAGATGATAGGGAGTGATAGCTTTTGTTCTTGCATTGCCTACTGGATTTTTGTTTGTCCTTTACTGCAATGTAAAAGACTTACGAATCACAGGTTGAACACAGAAATAAATATGTACTGCATAGCCACCTTCTGATATGTTCATGCATAAAGGTCAGGATGAAGTTAAAATTTTACATACAATAACATACACATACATGTTTCATGGAATCAAATGGGGGAAAAACTGACATGATAATGTAGGCATTTACATTCCGGGCTAACACTGATGAATCCACAGTTAAATATGATAGTAAAAATTAAATTTCATTTCATTCAAAAATGTCATTGATTATACAAATTTATGGATTTGTTATTATGGAAAGCTTGGCAAGACCTTTGACTTGTGTGAGATATACATGTATGACCTTTGTTGTAGGTTGTGGTGACCTGACCTTCAACCTACTGGGCTACATGTGTGGTGCGTTGAGTAACATCACACAGGCTCTCTACCTTCTGTTGGTACAGATGGCTACCAAGGGCAAACTGACAATGGTGGAATCACTACAACTCAACAGCATCAACACACTTCCATTTCTAGCTGCTGTTTGTGTCCTTAAAGGAGAAATATTTCACATGAAAGATGTTGAGCTGTACAATAGTATGCAGTTCATTGTTGTATTTCTGATGACCATCAGTCTAGGTTGTTTGTTAAACTATTCCCTGTTTCTGTGTACCAGTCATACTTCAGCCTTGACTACCAGTGTTGTAGGTGGCCTTAAGGCCATGGCTCAGACAGCTCTAGGGATATTTACATTTGGAGGTGTTAGTCACAACGTCCCCACGGTACTTGGGATAACAATGAGTATGACAGGAGGCCTTGGCTACATATATGCAAAGTACAGAGAAGGCACAAAAAGAAGAGAGTCCATAGATATGAGGAAAATAATGAGTTTTTCTACCTCAGAGGATTTTAAGATTCAAATTGGGTATGACAGATCAGATCTGAAAGTGTTTACATCGAAAAATGGCAGTCTTGTGAAACATCAAAACTAACTTGTGATAGTATTAGAATTAGCCTATGTAGTTTATTCTGGATATGACAATTCCTTTAAGCCATATTCTGTAATAATCAACTTCTCTAGTTGGGGTATAGATAGGTAACGTTACTTTTATGTTGCATCTAGATTTTTGTTGAATTTAGTTCCAGATTGATTTTGCATTTATGCTTTATCATTTTTTGGTTTGATTATTGAAAATTTCTCCTCCAAAGTTCTTGAAATGATATCTCCCGTCCCTTGATTTTTATTATCAAATCAGCCATTACTAAATACTATCAACTGTAGATTTAACACTGAACAATTTTTCCTTACTATGACAATGAAAGGTGACACAAAAAATCTAAAAGTCGTTTCAAAATCCAAAGGAAACACAGCCCTTTAGTCAGATTTTGGGAGGTATGTCTTGGCGTTTTGAATGGAGAAATTTGGGTCATAAAACACCAAATCGGAGAATTTACAGGACTTCAAACCACTAAATTTATTCTTTGGCTTGTTTAAACATATGTTTTACCTCGATTTTGTTGAAAGCCTATGGCTTGTTAGAAACGCTTTCGAGTCTGTTCCCTGGTTAGAACCAATACTTGGTGTCAAATGAAGGTCAGGAGAAAGGCCCCCTGAGGGGCTCAAACCTGCAACCTCCTGAGCAAGGTTGACACCATACCTATCATGCCACTGGGCCATTTGTAAGATAAATTAAGTAAAACTGGATGCATTTCCTGTTTTTTTGCCATACAAGTTAATATCTCTTGTTTTCATCTAGAAAATGTCAATCATTGACTCGGTGTCTCTGTTTTAACTGTTTATTCTTTTCTAATTTTACTGATGGGGAAATTGTTTATAATATTTGGGGGAAATATTTATACAATTTACTTTATTGATTAGATATTTAACTCAATATCAGCCCTTACTTTGCCGTTAAAAGGGTTGATTAGAGCTACAAATATTGTTAATAGTTGGGTGTATACATTATGAACAGTAGTATGCTGGCTTTTTTTGTTGCTTTTTAGAGCAAATGGTGTGCCATGGAAGTATACAGTGGCTGAGTTGGAAGAGTTTTAAATCAGCCATTTGTATATTCTTTCAATATTTATGTATTTCTCACTGAATTCCACTATAAACTATTGACCTTGGGTTTACAATGTTTTTTGCATCATCTGTATTTACAGGTGTGTTTTATTCCTAAATGTTGTGTTTTCAGAAGACTCTCATGCAAATGTTTTAACCCTTAGCCTGCTAAGTGCAACCATGATAGCATAGAACAGCTTAGATCCAGATTAGACACCAAGACACTTGGCCAGTTATTTCCCCAAATAATATGAAAGAATATTTAAATCCTGGCAGACGACAGTTTAAACAGATGAAAACTTTTTCCTTTCAGCAGGCTAAGGGTTAGGATGTACCATAATCAGAAATTTGTAACTGTCATTGCACCATTTAACCTGTATTGTGTTGCACTGCTGTAAAAGCCAATTCACTCATTCATTCCTTATATATTTCAATCTTTAACAAGATATGGAATCCAAGAATGTATATAACTTCAGGGATTAAACCTTTTCAGTACTTGAAAATGTTTACTGTGATGGCAAACATGCAATATAAAAACAGACCAGAATGAAATAAATCTGGATTAGAGTTTGGCACTGTTTGCCTCTTGGAAATCTTTATAAGGTGAAACTGGGCTAAATCAAAATTGGACTTGCATAATAGTGTAAGCCCAGTATTTTAATGTTGGAACAGACTTGAGCTTTTCCAATATCAATTTGTTTTATGTTATATAAAATAAAAGATATTTACTTACATTTCAAAATTTCAAGGACAAATATAAGACCTGAGTTCAGTTAAGTATTTTAAACACTGTAATCCTCTGTACTTATATTTTGTTCTCATGTATCTAGATGGAAGAGTTTAATTAGAATAGAGAAATGTCAAAAGTTTTACACAAGTGTTGCTTAGTATCCTTCAAAAGGAATACTTGGTAAGTCTTACTGAATGAAAAAATGTTTTATGTAGGTTTACATGTAGCATGTACAATATTGAAGGAGCTGTTTTGGAGCTGATTTTTGCCATTGTTGATGTGATCTGTGATATATTGTTCATGCCCAAGGAAGTTAACTGTGGGTCATCAAAACCTTGGGGTGTTTTATGATTCTACATCAGTCTTAAAATGCTCATTTTGATTTGGGCTTCTGCTTAAATTGGTGTGAATTACTTCTTAATTACAGTGTATACTTGCTAATAAGATGAGAATTTTTTTCTAAAAATCAAGAAAGATCAAAATGAAATATGAAAAGCTAAATTTTCGTTGGTGGAAATATTAGCATACTTAGTGCCTGAAGCAACATTTCATTTTACTTGGGGTTAACAATAAGCACATACAAGTTGAATGAGGGTGGGGGTGGTGGTGTAAAAACAAGATCCTTTAAAGTAAGTTCTAGACTTCTTTCATTGGCTGGAACCTATCCTGTCTTTTAATAACTATGGTCTAAAGAGAATACCTCAGATTTAGGCAGTAAAGAAGGGGGTGGGGTAGGGTTTTTTTTTGTAAGTGGACTGCCTTATAATCGAGTATATATGGTACTTAAAATATACCAGTATTGATATTGTTACATCACTCATAAGTCATAAAGTAATTGTTTTGTATGCATACTACTGAAGTAGTAGACAAAACCAGTTTCAGCAAAAAGAAGGCAGGACTGCTGAATACAATGTTTACATTCCAGAAAATGTTGTTTACATTTTTAGTTCACCTGAACCAGAGGCTCATGGTTAGCTAGTGTGACCAGTCTTTGTCCATCCGTCAAAATATGCTTCAATGAACATTTCCTCTGAAACCACTGGATGGACTTTTATCAAAATTGATCTGTAGCACTCTCACACTGACATTTTCCAAAGTTGCTCCAAGTTTTATGGTCTCATAACAAAACATGGCCATCCTGCAGGTGTTGGGCTTGCTCTTCGGCAGGAAAACTTTGAAAATCTTGTCTGAACCTGCTCGTCATATTTCAAAAATATTTCAAAGGAGACCCTGTATCAAAATTGTTCAACCCATGTGGTCTGTTAAAACAATAAGGCTGCCATCTTCAGGGGAACTTTTCTGGGCCCTCATGGTCTTCTTGTTGTTAAATTGATTACCGGTTATAAGATGTATTATGTGGTCATTTACAATAACTTTTGAAAATTATTTACAGTTACCATAGTAACTATTTTTCCTCCCGGACAAATCGCTCTTATTAAGGATCTGAGATTTGTTCATACATATTAGATAAATGTTTACATTCATCCTATCATCTTAACATTAAATGTTTTAAAAAAGATAGGGTTTTGAAGGTTGCAGGTTCGACCATCAGATTCTATCTGTTCATCAAACAGTGAATCAGAGACTGAAATAAAACTCGAAAAATGCTCCTGGGTCCGTCTTTAGAGGCGTCATAATAAACCAAGTGATATGAGATAAGCTTTCATATTCTATTTTCTGTAGGAGCAGCTTAATCAGGGTCTACTCTGTTTGCTAAAGAACTTTTTCATAACATAAGTATTTTATTTTTTCACTTATCCAAAGTAATTATATGTTTACCGGTAATCTAAATAGATCATATGATATAATGGTCTAAAAATAGCCTCTGCAGGAAATGGTTATTGGGAAGTTAAGCAAATAGTAATTTTTCTGAAGCTCTGCAAAATAAATGCATATCATAATATCAATGATGATAACTGAGTACAGCTAGGAGCCTTTCAGTTGTTTTTTCAATACTTAATGAGGTGTGACATGTTACATTAGTAGGTAACATATATCACTGGTTATTACAGTAATTGAATTAAGGGTGGTGTATTAAATGTATTGCTTCAGTGAGTATTTAGGATAAGGATTTCTTCATAAATAAGGTGTTTTTGGTTAATACTGACATGAAAATGATGATGCTTTTGATGACTGTGTTGTCACCAGTTCTGGATTGGATGATATAGCTATTGCCGATATAAAACCAGACTAGTCTGTAAATGCAGAAAGCTTTTTTATTATTAAATGTAACGCAGTTACTGGTTGAATCTTTTCAGAGAACTCAATATTTTCAAAAGTCATTTGCAATTATAGATTTTCTCTTTATCTCTAGTCTGTAGAAACAAATGTAATTGCAGAGCGAGAGTTGGTTTTCATTGGTGGGGAATTAACACTAGAATGCAGCAACGGTAATCTGTAGGATTTTTT
>JAULCC010237514.1:0-12585 GCA_032358795.1 Nuttallia obscurata | reverse complement strand
AGTACTTTATGATACGTACATAACGAGATATATAAAGTGGATATCGACCAAGTTCTCCATTTACTCCATTAGAATTAGTATTTGTCCTAACACCTAGCAATCGCTTACAGAATCTCAAATGTATTCTTTCAATTTCCTTGAATTAACCCCTAGTCTGCTATGGGCGACCGTGATAGAATTTGCAAACAGCTTGGATCCAGATTATGCGCCAAGTAACTCGGCGGTAAATCAAGATCTAAAGTGTTTGACACTCGGCCAATTGTTTTTCAAAAAATTGGGCAATTTTGATGAATTATTGCAGTCGACAGTTTAAGCAGGCGATATTTTCCATCGTCGAGCAGTTCATACTAAAATCGTAACGGCGAGACAGGTATATAATACAGGTGCTTTAAACTAGCTTTGCTACTGAGCTAGCTCTTCCAGCGACGCGGTTTATCGCTCTGCCAGAGTTGTTCCGGGTGGGATGGACGCGTTACACTACATACCATACATGGTTCCTTAAATATCATAATCTCTTAACCCTTAGCCTGCTAAGCGAAACCGTGATAGAATTTGCAAACAACTTGGATCCAGATTAGACGCCTAGCAGACGACAGTTGAGCAGACGACAACTGTTTTAGCAGACTAAAGGATAAGAGAATGAACAGCAAAAGTGTGTGTCTTTACCTGGCCCACGTTGAAGATAAATGGACGTCCTCGGCACCAGTATTCTTTCTTCACTGGCAACTGTAGTCGGAATACCTGGCCAGGGATTCGGACCTCCGTATTTTCGTACAGTGTGAAGATGTGACGATCCTAAAACAAACAAAAATCTATAAAATTCCTCATAAATTGATATCGGGGGAATCATCATGATAAAAGGGGAAAATCAGCCGAAATTTGCTTGGGTTTAGAGTTATCATACTAAACTTCATCATTGTATTCGCTAGTGTAAGATGGCTATCTGTATTTTATCTTTTCGGAGCCAAAATTCAAAATTGGAGGGAATTTTTATAAGACTTGCTTTCCCTTTTCTAACCATTACTTATGTGTAATATTCTATGGTGTACCATAAAATATGTTTAAACTATAATTGAAACACAACCAGAGAGTTCTACAGACGAGCGACCCTCTTTCGCTCTCCTGGGACGTCCATTAGCCCTAGATGGCAGAAGGTGACGTATATTAAATAAACGTAAACAAATTAATGACACGTTGTACTTGACACGTTCTATGCGCGTGATCAAATACTCATACCAATCCCAGTGAATTTTAAAAGCGTTTATCGATATTGGTGCGAAACGCTACAGGCAGCTAATTTTGACTGTGGCAATATTTAAATTGGATTACCTTCCATCATATTAAATGTGGTATTTAATAACGGCCTGACCGAGTCAGCGGAAATTAAATGTCAAAGTCGACATCTGACAGGAACTGGCTCAGACAAACACTGACCACCCCGGTCTATTGAGGGTGGCCTCTACTATCTATGAATTTCATTAGAATCATATTAGATTTTTTTTCGATTAGTAAAGTCATTTCAGAAGTGTGGACCAACCACATAAAAGTAACAATGAAAGACCTAAGTTAAATAGGATGATAAACTTTAAAGACAAAAACTGCACTTTTAACTCTTTGTTAAAAGCCTTAACTTTATTTATTTTACAAGGATCGCGCAGAAAATTCTTACAACTTATAAAAATCCCTCTCGTTGGATCGGATGGAGGCGTTTTGTGGTCCTTATCTTTGATTATAAGTATTTCCTTTTTCATCTCAAGTGATAATCTATACTCACACTTATAAACATCAATGTTGTTTAAATGTTATCCAGTTAGGAGTTTTGCTTGTCTGTTTGTTTGATTAACGTCACTTTATGCCAGCTAGGGCTAGTGGACCTCCCAGAGAGAGGGAAGCGAATACAGAGAACTCTTCTGTAGAGAACTATGGTTCTTTAACGTGCCCAGTATATAGCATTGATATACGTGGGGGCTGAACCCCGGCCAATCACTCTATCCTGACACCGACAAACCAGTCGTAATGCTGACCCTAAATCCTGAGTGCAAGGATGGAAGTCATTACAACCAATTTCAAAGTATATGGTTTGACTCGGCTATGGATCGAACCCGCGGCCTCCCGCACCGAAAATGGGCGTTCTACCACAGGCGGTTAGGAGTAAAAGAATTGGTTAAGCCTAGATAGTGCTTTTTTCAGTCCTTGTCTTGCCCCTGTGGTGTTCTTGATTAGATTAGGGCAAATACCTACATAACACAGTGGAAACACATCATGTCAAAATGCCCTCGTGTTGCAGGATGGTTCCGTGGCACAGGTCCTGCGTCGAGAAACAAGTTAAATACCCAAGCCATTTCGTATCAAAAGATTAATTCGTCCCTGACTCAGTTCTGAACCATTACTTTTCCGGTTATAGGACCCAGAAGCTTGCTTGGCTATTCCTTAATTCAGTATATTTCTCTAATCAAAGGACTGAAGTCCTTGAAAACCCAGCGCCTTTACAAAAAAACAAGTTAATGGAATCCCGTCCAATAAACCTGTTAAGGAGGGTCATATGACAATAAAACGCATTGTTAACAAAACATGACGAATATATGCACCTGTATAACATGATGATACAAACATAGGAAATAATTCTAAATATCAAGTCCAGATAGTGTAATGGTTCTTACACACTGCAGTTTCTGTTGTTGTGTTTGACAATTGTGTTTAGTTGGATTTTGATTCATTAGTTTTGAAAGAGCAATAACGTTTTGATAAATACATTCCAAATGAGTGGAAACCAATGACGTTTTAGGTCCTTGTGACATTGACCTTTCACCCATTGACCCCTAAAATTAAATAGGGATTATCTACTACCTTTCTATGAACACACACCCTCATTTACATTTGACTAAGGGGATATAAACATCATCAGGAGAATTATTCTGATCTAGTTTTATGAAAAAAAATAGCCAAAACAAAAAGCCTCAATAGTGTTCACTAGGTTTTTAACATATGTGTGGTGACATAGTTTTTGACACCACATGAAACACTTACACACTCGTTCAAGATTTTATAAAGAGGATCATTCTGACTAAGCTTTCTGAAGAAGCAAAACAATATGGCTTATAAAGGGTTCACATTTGTTTTATAAAGATTTGACCATTTTTTTTCTTTTTGACCATACATAACTTACTATCTTATTCATTTGAATTTTGACCAAAAGAATTCTGACCAAATGTCGAGGTGTATATCCTCTAGAATGAGTACAAAGTTTCTATAAAGGTTTGACCTTGTTATTGACCTAAACTGCCAACTTCCATGCTAGTTTAATAGTTCACTTAATGTTAAAGTTATATAGCCTTTCTCTTTTCATTTAACCATTTAACTGATGATTCTGATTTCACTTTCCTTATTTTTTTTATTTTAATCATTTCATTTATTTATGTTTATTTTTCTTTCTTTCAACTTGTTTTCTTATATTATCTTATTTCATTGAACTTATAATCTAGTAACTATCTAATTTCATTTAATATAAAATAATAATTTCTTTTAACTAAACAATTTAATTCAAATATAATTTTATTATTTTATTTGATCTAAATTTAACCTTATTCAATTCTATTATTCACAATATATTTCACAATTCAATTCAATATTCAATTTAAGATTCGATTCGAATCAACATATTCCCACATTGTCTGCTGGCTTTCAGTTTTTGCCAGAATGGTAGGTGCTGAGAGAGACTCTCCTTGCGTTACAAGTCTATGAATGGGTTGATGAATTCCAAATCTGCTGGTGGTCTCAAGTCAAAGAATCTTACCATCCTAAAAACTATATCGTGATTCGCATTGCGTTACTTGTGGAATTAAGCACGTGGTTGCAAACTCAAATATAACCTCACATCTAGTTTATAACAATAAATAATTGTGTTCTTTCAAATGTCTTTACACCTCACTTAGTAACTTAAAGGCATACAGAGCCACTTCATGACCACACTGACCATGACAGATATGTATGAGCGATATTGACTAAAGATGGTATTACAGTCTGTATATAATCAACCTCATGCTATCGTAACGACGAAGTGCCAAAAAGCATAAAATCAATATTGCGAAGTACCACACATTGTTTTGCTATGTTTCTTTGTTCGATTTTATTGTTGTTGTCTTTTTCTGTTAGCTTTATTCTCGCAATGATTGTATGTGTATTTTGTGACAGTGTTTGCGTTCATATATTAATTTATGTTTCGTTTGCTTGTGTATTTTGTCGCATCTTTTGTATTTTTTTCTGCTTTAATTCATTTTTAAATTCTTTTTTCTTCTAAAAAGAGCTTTATTGTGTTTTAGGCCTATTGTTGCATTAACTTATTTTTTTTAGTTAACCATTATCATATTTTTACAACTAGTAGCAATAGTTGTAAGATAGGTAGTTGTTGCAATTAATGTAATAATAGTTATTGAAAACATAGTAAGAGAAGTAGCTTTAGTAGCATAAGTGATAGTTGTTGTTGCTGTTGTTGTTGGTTTTAGTGTTGAAGAAGAAGAAGCAGTATTAGTAGTAGTAGTAGTTGACGTTGTAGTATTTTGATTCTGTTGTTGTTGTAGAAGAAATGGTATCGGTAGAAGTAATAATAGTAATAAAATAAGAAGTAACTGTTGAAGTAGCAGGTTTTGTTTTTCTTATAGAAGTATGATTAGTAATAAAAGCAGCATTTGTAGCAATAGTAGCAATATGTTGTTGCTGCAGAAAAAAATTCAAGAAGCAGGGGCTGTAAAAGTAGTAGTAGTACGTTTAGTTGTTGTTGTAGTTGCTGTAGAAGTGAAAAGTAGAAAGCCATTATTAATGCTATTATCAAATTTCTATTAAATAAGGGAGATAACAGAAGCAGTTTAAATTAGATATAACGACACACTTACCTCATCTTGGCAGAATTCGTGCGGAGCTTTGAATGGGCACATCACGCCGATCTTGAAACGACACTTTCTGAAATCTCTCTCCACGATATCACAGACTTTCTGGCATAAATTCCTTGCCAAAGTCATACATTTGTGCTGATCATTTCCCCGTATAACAATCTTCAGCAATTGTTGACTCGGTGCAGTATTCCTCAGTGCGTCCAGCAACTCGATCTTGTAGCTGTGTGAGTCCCTGTACGTAAACATAGCCGTGGACGTTGACACGTTCAAGTGGTACCGTCCGTCTGTCCCAATGTTTATATGACTTTCACTCGTGCACTGACACACGAGTCGAGTGAAAACAAATCTTGGCACGACAGGACCGAAGTCGAGGTACAACACGGTGTCGGAGTCTATATCCTCCCAGTAGTTCTGTGGATATGGCAGAGTGTCCAACATGAGAGGGGTAATGAGGTAGCAAGTTTCTCCCATGACGTTTCTGCCATCCACGCCAAGGTCCAGTCGGCAGACTAAGTCTAGATATTCCAACAACGAAATGACAACAGACACACTGACTTGTTCACTGACCAAAGGACTCCGTTTAAGGATGTGCTTCAAAAGTCTGGCAGTGCAGATACCCAAATCCGATAAGGTTTGCCAAGCCAGCATATACTCGGCCTTTCTCTCGTGCCTGGGCGGGGCTCGCACTAGACTTACCATTATACTGACGAGTGCTTTCGGATCTAGAACGACCAACTGGTTTTGATTATTGTCGTAAGAATTATATATTATTTCACCACATCTGTGAAAGAAACACAAAATATCATCGAGTTCGCCAGCTCTTGTTAAAACACATTCGTTCTCTTCACACAGACGTTCGATGTTATCGAGTGTCTCGATCAGTTTTTTCTCCTCGCGACACTTGTGTAATACACGATAGAAATACAGGAACTTTATTGGATATTTTGGTTTCACCGCATCTTTGGCAATATTTAGCAGCTCCTTTCTGAGGACGGCGTGGTCATGATCATAGCCAATTACAGAGTTCTCCACGACGAAAAGGGGTCTGTCTGTCTCCAAGTTCCAGACCACCATGTTGTGAAACTGGCGAGGCAAATTGGTCATGAGTTTTTCCGAAACTGATTCAATGTCTTCCTTACTCAAACTTCTGTCATCTCTTCGGGTTCCGACGATGAATGCTCTTACTGACGGAAAACGATCATGTACGAAAATAGTTTGTAACCAATACAGTATATCAGCGAAAGAATATCTGAAATTACGTTTAGCTTCTACTAAATTGAACGCTATTATATACACACAGTGGCCCATCATGTAAATATGGTGGACAGAGTGATATAGCTGGTGACCGGCAAAATCTCGAATCACAAACTTCAAACTCGCCTCCGTCGCTACATTTAATACTTTTGTAGCGTCACTGATTGTTGCTTTTGGGGCAGCCTCCACCCGGCCTTCCAGTACATAATGGCATAGTTCGACAAAGGCAACAACGGCGAAACCGGAAAGAACATGTAAACTCACATTCCTTGGCGCTTCCCATTCAAGAATGTACGTGATGAAAATTCCTGGGAAAACCCCCATAACATAGCAAATGAGTCGACGTTGTTGTCGGGTTCCTGCAAATTTCTTCAGAATAGGATTTAGAATTTTAACATATGTGTCAAATCCTAGTTTAATAAATATCACGTGGGAAAACCCACAGCCAAGACCGCACAATATTGTGTACAGGAGGGACCTTGATAAAAGATGCGTCATTACCAATAAAACGACCGATATTGCAAGAAGCAGTTTTCGGTGACGTAGTGTCCAGATGCCGACGAGTATTGACATAGTTAGGACGTGTGTATGTACATCTTGCAATGGAAACTGATCTAAATAGCTTTTGTTACACGGCGGCTTCATCACACAAAGGATGAAACAAAATCCCAATGCCGTGGACAATCCCATGCAAAACGCCATTACACTATGAATACTTGCAAACAGTAAAAACGCGCATACCATTGCCCAAATAAAACAGGTGTTATTCGCAAGCTCCGTGATATCTTCGTTGGATTTCCAGCGTAGAAAAGCGCCACAGTATATCACGAGACAGAGCGTTCCAATTGCCATTCCAAATCCATCTCTGAGAGTGTCAAATAAGAGCAACCCCGAGACAGATAAAGACGCTACTAACATCACCGAGAACCAAGGAACGTTTGCAGAAAGCTCCCAATCGGCTGCCATAAAGTAAAAGATGAGCATAAAATATGCCAGAAACGTTGCCTTTACGAATGACTTGATCTCAGCCATGTGCTTATTCTTATGGTTCCGTTTCTTTTCAAGTCTTTGGCGGACATGTTTTCCAACTATGACGTTGCATTCCTCGATGTTTGCCTTCTCCAAGTCCACTTTTGTCCAATAATTTACATTCTTTGGTTCTGTTCCCAATGTTTCGACCATTTCATGTTCAATTCCAACGGTGCTTTCTTCGTGTTCCCTGAATGCTTCACCGACCAACAACCGGCGAAGACTCGTCTTGCCTTGAGCGACTTTACCGACGATGTTTACCACTAGACGGTAGGACTTTTCTGTATCGTGTTCGATAACTTCGGCGTGTGCCTGCTTACCCTCTGGGCCAAAAATGTAAGCCATACCAGTGGTAAGCTTCATTTCGTACAAGGTGCGACTGTCGTCTTGCTCCATTCTTATAGTTACCGAGAGGACACAACTGCAAATATATCCATGTAAAATCAAACATTAGCTCAGGCTTAATACTATGTATTATAATTCACATTGTACCTTTTACACGCAGATACACCAAAAAGCCTACGGCCGATGCCGTTTTTCAGCTCAGTATCATTGATTCATACTGAAGTCTTAGCTAGGTTTGTTTTGGATCCAATTGAAGTCTTAATTCAGTATAAATTGTTCAAGTTACGCTCTAACTTGGTTTAAAAGGGTCAATCTTAAGCTTTAGTTCAGAAGTACCGATTCATATTGAAGACTTAGCTCGACGGTTTATTATGGATCCAACTAAAGCCTTAATTCAGTCTAACTGATTCGAATTGAAACCTTAACTCAGACGATTAAAGTTTACACTGTTAGCGTAATAAAGATTATTTTGATCAAACTGAAGCCATTCTCTAGCCGTGAATCAAGGCAGTATTATCACAACTTACACTATGGTCATATTACCTTTAACAGCCTCTTTTATAACACAAATATTCAGCTGCATAAAATATAATTAACATATGTATACGTTCTTATCGTGTGTATACTGAATTACAAGTAGAAACGTTTTAAAGTGTGGTGAATGGTACTGACTGCACTTTAATTGATGCGTAATTACCACGATACGTTACAAACAAATATATGCACCTATATGTATTACTGTGTCTTATCATAAATTGTGAAATAAAGTGGCGATGTTGAAGGAGCATTTAAACGATATCCAATGTAAAGTCAAAGTATAAAGCAAGTCAGTCGGTGAGTCAAATAACAGAGACAAAAGAAAATTCACACATTCTTTCCAACGAAGAAACATGAACAATTTGAAACATGAACACATTGACACATTCTTCCCTACGAAGAAACATGAACAAATTGACACTTCCATTCAAACACAGAAACATGAACACATTGAAACATTCTTACCAACGAAGAAAGATGGATACACTGACACAATCTTTCCAACGAAGAAACATGAACAAACTGACACATTCTTTCCAACGAAGAAACATGAACAAATTGACACATTCTTTCCAACGAAGAAACATGAACACATTGACACAATCTTTCCAACGGAGAAACATGAACACATTGACACATTCTTTCCAACGAAGAAACATGAACACTTTGACACAATCTTTCCAACGAAGAAACATGAACAAATTGACACATTCTTTCCAACGAAGAAACATGAACACAGTGACACAATCTTTCCAACGGAGAAACATGAACAAATTTACACATTCTTTCCAACGAAGAAACATGAACAATTTGACACAATCTTTCCAACGAAGAATCATGAACACATTGACACATTCTTTCCAACGGAGAAACATGAACACATTGACTCATTTTTCCAACGGAGAAACATGAACACATTGACACATTCTTTCCAACGGAGAAACATGAACACATTGACACATTCTTTCCAACGAAGAAACATGAACACAGTGACACATTCTTCCCAATGTAAGATTGTGAGCGATAAACTGTCCACTGATGACAACCTAGCGAATATAAGATAGTTACAGATGGATTCTTAAAAACAAATTACAGCTGTTGCATGACAGCTGATTAGTCAATCTAGCTTAAAGTACATATCCTCAATATTCACTACGGTATCAAAGCAAATCGTGTACCTTAGATGATTCACATAAGGGCAGGTATGTTGCAGTTTAAGATTGAACCAACTCCAACAGAAATATTTTATCGGACATTCTGAAGAGGGACATATCATCTGTGTAACCAAAACAAAATCCTAAAAATAAGCGTTGTATTTTTTCGAAATCCAGTGATTTATAATCAACATTTAAATCAACATTTTCATTGCATCCGTAAAGCACCATGCATTGTCTATTTTATGAACGGTGATAGACCAAGCTGTTTATAATTTGTCAAATGCACTTTTGCATTATTTTCAGCTGTGACGTGTCCAGATTTATTGTCCTGGCAGGGCGGAGCTTCGGTACGGAACACTGTATTTCGGTTTTAGGTTCAATAGGTTCTTCGTTTGCAATCGGTATATGTCGTACATTGTCATTCGGTTATTTCCGTAATAATTTCACCGCATCGAAGCTTTATTATATTTTTATGGCACATGCTGTTATAGTGTCCCGTAGTGGTTAGTACTGACTTCTCATGAACAAAGGATTCCTGGTTGGTATCCTGGCGCAGATTTCTTTTTTAATTTTCAGGTAACTAAGGTTCTTATTTCTGTATACAATCAAACAGCTGTGCAACATTAATGCTATTTAAACATGTAGTTCATAGATATGCTCTTTTTCATGTTTTATTGATATTTATTTTTATTCTTCTTAAAACAATTCGTGAATACAAGAAGCAAATAATAAAACAGTTGTTTTGTATACTTTTCTATTTCATTGCATACAGCGAAGACCCAGACCAGTCGATTTTTAATTAGATATTAACCATATTAGACAAGGACAGAAGTAAAAGAATATATCTGATAATTACAGCTGGGATATACCTGTACATGTGTTACCATTTCACTTGTTTTCTTTGTGCATTCCATTCGCTAGTTCAGTGGTAGAGCGCATTTCTTTACCAATTTTCGCGTTAACCACTGATCAGTGATAACTTATACAAACTGTTTAGAGTATATATCAACAGTAATATTTAAAACGTAAATTTCGTGTTTCTCGATATGGATATGTGCCGGAAAATGACAAAGTTTTTCGGAACAATCTCACCACCCTAAAACAATTATGCAAATAAGTTTTCCTGTGTCAAAAAGGTTAGCTCCGACCTGCCATTTTAACAAATCTTGACATACTGTATGTAATATGAGTAAATAGATATTCAAGGAAATTGTGAAAACTTTACTTTAAAAGGTAAAACCATTTCTATGTAGTTAAAAGAGATTTAACTCCTAGCCTCTGAAATAAATGTCGTCTACTTAAACTGTCGTCTGCCTAAATTTTAAAATTCATCAGAATCGCCCGATATTTGGAGAAACAATTGGCCGCGTATCAAACAGCTTTGGATCCTGATTAGACGTCGAGTTTCTAATTTGATTTGATTGTTATTCTAACAGTGTCTGTCGGCTAGTCTACTTTTTACTTTCAATGTTATCCTTCACGTTCTTTGTGTCACTGTGAATCTTACCACTCTTCCAAACGATGGCATGCAATATCGTCAATATTCATCCAAGTTCCGGATCCGACAACCAGTAAGGAACACAGAATCCAGTAGAAAAATCAAAAGACACGTTTATTGAGACAAATTAATTAGTCTAACAAGAGCTGTCCGTCAGACAGCGAGCGCTACTATTTGGCATTTTGCCACTAAGGGGGATAATTTATTCAATATATGATCTAAGTTATGGGATTTGTCATATTAGGACATGTAATGACCTCAGATGGGTGTGTTAAGTCTCAGTGTATAGTGTCTGAGAAAAGGACTGGCACACAAAACTTTAACCAAACTTTTTAAGCCCCAAAACTGGAAATAATTCTGGCCAAATTCAATCTAGAGTTATGAGACTTGTCAAACAAGACAATGCATAACCTCAAAAACACGTGTGAAATTTCAATGCAATAGCATACATGGTTTCGGAGAAAAGACATTGCACGAAAAACTTATAAATAAACAAGAACCATTTAACATCATTCGAGGTTAACATCTCACTCATACATCCACTGACCTTGGTGCAATGTAAATTGTTCTAAAGCATATTAATTATAACATGCAAACAAGCAGAAATGCGCTTGAAATTAGAGCTTCTGTTACATACAGTTCATGACTTAGGTTGAAGCCAAAAGGCTTTCACCAAGAGGTGCGTAATATTTACAGCATGTTTCGAGTTTCGTTAGGTACTGTATGTAGGTGGCTGGCGAAATTTATGAAAGATGCTTATAGCTATGGTGGTCCTATTTGTTGCTGTATGGAATGGGATATTTTTGTACGTTGTGGGGCAACACTATTCGATGCAAGATAGTTTTACCTCCTGACAATAAAGTTTTACAGAAGAAGTATTTGTAGTATGTTTTTATTGTTTGATTTCTTGTTTTTAAAAAAAACTTTTAACCTCATGCGATGCACGATTTCAAACGTTCTATGTCGATTTTGACTAATAAAATATTTGAAACCAGTCTATCGATTATTTATTTTTGCTTCGCTACGTTGAGTTTATATATGTATATAAAACGAATGTAAAGAATTATGCCCCGATGGTGAAGTGACTATAGCGTTGGTCTCGTAACCCATTGTCGATGCCTCGGCGTTAGTTCGAGGCTGGACTGGTACCTATATTTATTTTTTAATCAATCCTTCTTTTTAGATCATGGTGTACATATCGAGAGAGGGAAAAAGATCAGAACACCCCTCATATGTACTTGCAATTGATGCTACATGTAACAGAATCAAACACAGAAACACACCAGATAATCAGGAATGGACTTCATGTAATGTAAAGATTTGGTCAGGTTTTATTTTTCATTAATTTCAAGTCACACCAGCACAAAGCAGACATGCGTGCTACTTTGTGAAAGAGATTGCGTCCCAAGCTGGACCTGGTAGTACTATACAGGCAGTTATGATAGGCCAAGATAGTTATTGAGCAGAAAAGACACAGTGGTTGTTTTCAATGCCTGAAACGGAAGAATTTTATTTTGCTCTGCAGCAGAACACTTATCATAAACTTGAGGCAAGCGAAAAACATGAAGAAAAATGAGAATAAACAGAGATTCCTGTAATTTTAAGATCAAACATTTGTTCATCTTTTGAATAGAAAAAATCATTCATAGTAGAATAATGCTCTAGAAAAACCGAAACAGGGGTGTTTGCTGCTTTTATTGTAAAATCAATATCCGGCAATATAGATTCCAGGGGTACATTATGATAAACTAGATGGAAATCAAAACTGCTGCTAGCTACATTTTTCAGAGCACAAACTAAAGCGCGACCGTGATAGAATTTGCAAACAGCTTGGATTCAGATTAGACGCCGAGTAACTCGGCGTCTAATCCGGATC